>JBBPBX010058791.1:11162-21981 GCA_038048925.1 Garcialebias charrua | reverse complement strand
CTACATAAACAGTTATTATCAGTACAGTACATTCAAATTTATACGGATGCATCAAAAATAAATGAAAAAATAGGATTAGCTTTTATAATACCGGAATTTAAAATAAAAATAGGAAAACGAATCACCAACGACTTGTCAGTATACACAGGAGAGATGTTAGCAGTTTTATTGGCCGTGCAGTGGGTGGAGGTAAAACCATTAAAAACAATCATCTGCTCAGATTCAAGTTCAACATTATTAAGTTTAAAACACAATCATTCAGACAGTAGACCGGACATATTACTAGAAATACTCCATACATTATTTAGTACACAAAGAATGGGACTAACAATAACATTTTTATGGGTACCAGCATTGGGATAAAAGGAAATGAGACAGCAGATAAGATGGCAAAGAAGGCAACTCAAACTCAGATCAACTTCACAGTAAAAACAAGTAAATCAGAGGCAAAAAGTATCATTAAACAAAGACTGAAGAAAGAATGGCAGAAAAGATGGGATGAAGAAAGTAAAGGAAGATGGTTTTATGGGATCAAAATGACAGTAGGTGAAACACGAACTGGAAGAAGGAGCAGAAAAGAGGAAAGATTAATAACAAGACTAAGATTTGAACACACAGGACTTAATTATTCATTATTTCAAATAAAGAAACACAATACAGGCAAATGTGAGCACTGTGGACAAGATGAAACATTGCAACATGTTCTACAGGAATGTCAAAACTATGATCAAGACCGTAAATATATGAAGAGAGAATTTGAAGAGATAAAAGAAAAGTTTAACATAATAGCTGCACTACAACATAACTTAGAGAGTAAACATATCCAAATTATAATTAGATATTTTAAGAAAACAAAGTTGTTTAATAGAATTTGAAATACATATAGTTTAATCAGGCGTACACATTATCCCATGAAGAACCACACTCCATACCAGTGGTGGCGGTAATGCACACCTAAAGTGTTTTGCCAACCGCCATTAAACCCCATGAAGAAGAAGAAGAAGAACGGTGTGCGCATGGATACTTCTGCGCATGCGTGAAGTAAATTCGTAATTGTCTTTGCGCGGGCTCAGCTACAACAACGGTAAGTAAAGTTTTGTAAATCACATTAGTTAATAAACCCGTGACAAACTTTGAACGATTATTTTGGGGCGTACAGTCAACAGCAGAATTTACCAACGGCTTACTAGCTGTGCCGATATTTTCGAGCTGTATATTTTGAGCCGATTTTCTCGAGCTAGCTAGCTAGCTAGCTCGGACTGCAAGCTACCGTCCGAGCTAGCTACACAGTCGCCGTGTGGAGCCAGTAACAGTCTCATTGATTAAAATGAGTGCGTATTTGCTGCGGAGGTCGGACCGGAGCGGAACGCATGTAGGGGGCTAGCAGTCCAGTGTTGGTGTAACCCAGCTGGATTTTATTTGTTTATTCTGTGTTATTTGCTTTTCTGTATTGTTTTTACTTTATGGGTAGTGTCTCTTTAAGAGCAAAGTACGACATTACTTTACGGCAGCATTCCAACTGCCGTTGCTATGGCAACTCCTGGGCTTTGGAGATCAGAACCGTTGGAGAGCAGAGACCTGCTAGTCTCTACTGTCCTTCTGCATATCACCTGACTTCTTTATGCCTGATATATGATGTTTTCCTGCTAGTGCATCATTGTGGCCAATATTGGAGAAAGGAACACTGAGAAAGTACTCCTGAGTCCTGTGCCTGTGGAGAAAGAGAGAGAGGCTGCTGAGTTTTCCATGTCGGACACTGCCTGCCATCGTCATTCTGGGCCACCATCCCAGCCAGGACAACCTCTTTCATCTGTCTGTTCGTACGCATCAGACACACACACTCAAATATAGAGCTCTATATGAACAATTATTTTTGTTTTGTTTTGCTGGCCAGCTTCTAATAATTATTATTTTATCAAGAGAGGACTTGCTACTGAGACAAATATAATTTGTCCCACACAGTTCAGAAGTGTGTTTAAATGAAACGAGCACAATGAATATGTTTCACTCATGTTTGGAGTGAAGGTTTTATTTATTTATTTATTTATTTATTTATTTATTTATTTATTTATTTATTTATTTATTTATTTATTGTTGTTGTTGGTTTATTTATTTATTTATTTATTTATTAGAAAACTGTATGACCGAGTTGAGACAAAGTTGGATGTGTTTCAGTCCAGTAATCTTGCAATAAACATAACTGGCTGATAGTAAACTGCTATCTGAACCCGAGTAACTCCTATTATTTGGTTACAAAAAAATTGGCGCCCGAACAGGGACTTGAAAGGCATTCATCTTGTCTCTAATATTGTCGAACAAACTATATTTTCCCAGGTCAACATCTAAGTTTAAAATGGAGCTTTGTGAAATATATGGTTTTGACCCTGAGTGCACTGTAATTCTTAAAGGTGTCCCAGCTACAACTAAACTGGATGATGTAAAACGGGTCTTTTTAGCACTTGATGATGTTATCAAAGTGCAATTCATTGACAGTCTCTCTGATTCCATTTTGTGCCAGTTTGGCGAAGGTATTACTCCTCTGTTGTTGGACTGTGAGTACTCAGTTGTTGATTCATTATGGGAGGTTGTACAGATTGATGATTACTGCTCCCTTAAATGTGAAAATGAGTCATTCAGTCAGGAAGTAGTTCCTCTTGCACGTGCCATTGGTAACATGACAATGAGTTTTCAGGAACAAGTTCACAAGTTGGCCCTAACATATAACATGGACCCTGCTACAATAAGCCAGGTAGCTGCAAGTCACATTTGTGGAAAACATGATGAAAGAAAACCTGTATCATCAACTCCAGCATCTGCACTCAAAACCCAACCCATTACCCATTTAAGACCAGCTGTCACAGATGATGAGAACCATACCTCAAATCATACACAGGCAGCAAATGAGACTGTATTAATCAACCCTCTGCCTGCTGATGTCAAAAAGGTTATAGTAGAACATATTGTAAAACATGACTCACCAGTGCACCAGCCTCTTTCAAGAGAGCTAAGGCTTTTCTCTGGCAACTCTCCAAAACCTCCGGCAGAAGAAGATTTTAGCATATGGCGGCTTCGAGCTAAGCAAGTGATAAACGACATTAGCCTGTCGGAAGGGCAGCAGCGCCATATAATACTCGATAGCTTACTTACCCCCGCTTTAAATGTGGCTCTTTTCATTGGAGCTCAAGCCACTCCAAGTGCTTATCTTCAAGAATTAGAGAGAGCATATGGTAATGTTACAGGAGGGGAAGAGCTGTATATTCAGTTTCTAGAGACACATCAGAACAGTGGGGAGAATGCATCTGACTACCTCCGTCGACTTCAAACTCTGCTGCAGGAAGTTGTAGAAAGCAACGGTGTGGCTAAGAAGGACTTTGACTCTCAGTTATTAAAGCAGTTCCTCCGAGGCTGTTGGGATGATTCCTTAATAACTACACTGCGTCTGAAAGAGTCAGCTCATAGCCCACATACCATTTTGACATTTTCAGAACTACTGTTCAAAATAAGAACATATGAAAAAGAGACCCATTTAAAGGAAATGAGGAGAAAGCGACATATGGGGGCAAGCTCAACCAAAATCCATACCAGGACTCATTTCACTAGTGACGCCTCAGAGCCCTCTAGCAACACTCTCCCTCTAGGACCAGATGTCTATTCTAGAGAACAACTGGAAGAGAAGATCAGGCAGTTGGAAGCTGAACTTCAGAGAAACGTGCCTGTTAAGCATCCTCATCCTTCCAACGAAGAGAAACCAACATGGAAGCTTCACCAAAGAACTAAAGGCAGTCCTGCAACTTCAGCAGCCCCAGAAGCAGCAAATCTCACAAAAGTTGGAAAGTTTTGTTATAACTGTGGAGACGACGCTCATTTGTTGCCACAATGCACCAATCCAACCAATGCTGTCCTGGTGCAACAGAAACTGTGTGAGAGACATCAAACCAGGCAGAATCAATTCACACAAAACCCACAACACAAAACCTCTTTGCCCAACTTGGCTTTAAACAATGTAAGGGCTCCTGCTATGGAACAGGCAGGGGCCCAAAGTCAGACTAGTTCCCTTGTTTTGAATCAGAATATTACAGAGTCATCCCATGCAACAAAACTCCCTCAGATCCCCGTTGGACTGGTGGGGAAACCGTGTGACAGTGAAGCGTGGTTGGATGGAGCTCAGTGCAAATGTATTATTGACACTGGGTCACAGGTGACCATAATATCTCAGTCATTTTACTCGCATTACCTTTCCCACAGACAGTTATTCTCTATTAAAGGGGCACTCGAAATTGAAGGAGCAGCGGGGCAAAAGGTCCCTTATGTGGGATATGTAGAGGTGGAGGTTCAGTTTCCAAAAGATGCATGTGGGATGGGCAAAGGCTATCACATCTTAGCTTTAGTTAGTCCAGACCAGGCCTACAACAATGAGTACCCTCTTCTTGTTGGTACAAATGTCTTGCGTCTAATGACACGTGATTTGAAAAAGATGGGTGGGGAAAATTTTTTAGAAACTTTGCCCATTCAGGCCAATTGGGTAATGGCTTATGCCGAGTGTCATGAGCTGACACATTCTCAAACAAAGAGTGCAAAAGTTCTCCGTGTCACACTCAGCAGCAAAGTACCTGTACACCTAAAGAGTGGTGAGTTATACACTTTAAATGGTATCTGCCATTCTAAGCAGGGAAATGGTGTGTTTCAAGCTCTTGTAGGTAGTGCAGAGGAAGCCCCTATGCCAGGAGGCTTAATAGTTTATGATCAGATTGTGGAGGTAAAGTCTGAATCCCACAATAAGTTCCGCCTAGCTGTTAAAAACATTTCAGAACATGACATAACTTTGTATCCAAAAACTCTCATTGCTGAGTGCTCTCCCATTGACTGGGCTGTGCCTATCACATCCAGCAGACCAGACATTTCGTCAGATGCTGAGGTTCCCCAAGCACATTCCTTTTTGGTAGCTAGTGATGTAAAAGTAGCACCAACAACTGAAACTCTCAATCTTGACTTTGGTGACAGCCCTATATCACCCCATTTAAAAGAACACATACAACGTAGAATCAACACTGAAGTTGCTAGTGCTTTTTCTAGGCATGATCTAGATGTTGGTAGCGTTGCAGGTGTCTCTCACCATATTGAACTAGAACATCATGTGCCATTCAAAGAGAGGACAAGACGTGTCTCACCTGCAGACTTCAATGACTTAAAACGGCATCTTCAAGATCTTCTGACTACAGGTGTAATAGAAGAATCTCATAGTCCCTATGCCTCTCCAGTTGTTCTAGTCCGCAAAAAGAATGGAGAGTTGCGAATGGTGGTGGATTATCGCAGACTGAACAATTTAACTAAGAAAGACGCCTACCCATTACCTCGCATAGAGGAGACATTTTCCCTATTGTCAGGTTCAAAGTGGTTCACTGTGCTGGATCTTAAGAGTGGGTATTATCAGCTGGATGTTGAACCTGCAGATCGACCAAAGACAGCGTTTACTACGCCCTTTGGTACCTGGCAGTTCCGCAGAATGCCACAAGGTTTAACTAACGCCCCAGCCACATTTCAACGAACTATGGAGAAAGTGATGGAAGGAATTAACCTCCAAGAGGTTGTTGCCTTCTTAGATGATCTTATCATATTCTCAAGTTCGGT
This sequence comes from Garcialebias charrua, assembly GCA_038048925.1. Lineage (NCBI taxonomy): Eukaryota > Metazoa > Chordata > Actinopteri > Cyprinodontiformes > Rivulidae > Garcialebias > Garcialebias charrua. The sequence continues at coordinate 16,353 of JBBPBX010058791.1, read as the reverse complement.
TGAAGAACATGAGGAGAGACTAATGAAGGTCCTCCACCGCATTGCAGATTTTGGTCTCAAACTGTCCCTGTCAGGCTGGCGCCATCTACGGATGGCACCATCTGCATTTCTTATCAGTCATCTATGTTAGTTTAATTTAGTTTTATTTAGGTTATTATAGTTTGGTCCATGTTTGTTTACTCAGTGTAGTTTCTAGTCCTGGTGTAAAGTTTCAGCTTATGTCTCAGGTGTTTGTGATTGTAGATAATTAGGGCGTGTATATTAGTTTGTTGGCGTGTGTGTGTAAGTGTCGGGCCATTCGTCCTGTTCCCTGGGGTTGTGTCCTTGTGTCCATGCTCTGCCACTGTTTCTTGGTTACGTGAGTACCTCCACGTCAGTCCTTAGAGTTCTAGCGTTTTTGCACAAGTTCTAGCTGTGGTCACAAGTTCCTGTGGATCACTGCCATGACTGTACAGGTAGTCCCCGATTTACGAGCGAGATCCGTTACAACGAGGCGCTCGTAAACCGGAAATCTCGTAATTTGGAACGGCCGCCATTTCTCTCGTAAATCCGGAAATCCGCTCGTAAATTGGAACGGTTTTCGCTAGCGCGACTAAAAACACTCTATTTTCATCTAAAAACTACTTTTGAGTGCATAAAAATGATCGGAAACGTGTGTTTATATGCTTAACTAACTAACTGTAGTGAAAAAACACATGAAAACTCAGTATTTTTTTCGTTTTTTCCAAAAATTCGCAGCTCGTAAGTCTGGAACCTCGCAGATCAGAGCGCTCGTAAATCGGGGACTACCTGTACTTGGAGTTTTTTGTGATTACTGCCACGTCTATGTTTGAACTTTGTGATTAAACATTTTTGAGTTTTTATACTCGTGCCTCCGAGTGTCTGCCTGTCTGCACAACTGGGATCATCCTCCACCACACGCCCAAATCATGACAGAAATGGCCCGACCATGATCCGTGATCCCAGCAGACAAGTATTTAACTTCACTCGGGGGCAGAAGATGACAGCGCCAGCTCAGAGGAAAGCTGCTGTCATTCGAGTTGGCGGGTTTCAAACCGAACCTGTTTTTGGCTGTTACGAACCCGGACTCGAGGTGTATCCGTCCCCGTTGTTAATAGCCGAGCGTGAGCGGAGGAGGCGCGGTGACGGCCATGAGGAGCCGTCCCCTTTCTGCACTCCCTCACGCGCTGTTTCTTTGTGGTCCATCTCCGATGACGACCTGGAACCGGACTGGTTCAGGCTCGAATCCGCTTCTGCACCGCGAAGCCGCCAAAGAAAGAGGCGACCGAAAAAGACGACAGTTTCCGGGTTTCAACACGCCCCTCCTACGACGTTTCTTCCCACGCTGTCAGAGAAGCCTGGGAGGAGAGCAACGGTGGGGGCATCCCAGAGCCCGTTGGCAGTGATGTCCCAGGGATGTAAGCAGCAGGAGGGGCACTTAACCCCACACACGTTTGCAGCGCATTCAGCTGTGAAACCAAGGAAGCTTCTTCAGGAAAAGGCTTCACAAGAGGACATGTGTTCGAGTTTATGCTCTAATAAAGTGCAGACGAGGCACTCATCGACCACAGGGGTCGCTGTTGGACAAAATCGTGAGGCCGCTCTCATACTCCAACAGTTAGACAGACTACTTACTGCTGCAAACAATAATCCCGATCTTCAATATAAATTTAACTCTTATACCCTGATGGAACATCTAATAACCTCCACACCCAATTTACTACAGATACCTGGCCTTGCACAGACGTTACATTTGATCAGATCTTCGAAAACAGGTTTAGGACTCTCTGACTCTCCCTCTCCTGGTGTTTTTGTTAAGGCTTCGGGACTTTCAAAGAGTGCCGCTATTCCTGCACCTACAGAGGGTGCTGTAGTCTCAGCCGTCCCAGCATCCATGAAGAGTAAATATGTTTCAGCCTTAACTTCAACAGAAGATGTTTGTGAACTGGAACGTAATAATGTTTCAGCTTTAACTCCTACAAAGGATGTTTGTGAACTGGAACGTAATAATGTTTCAACTTTAACTTCTACAGAGGATGCCTGTGAACTGGAACATGAGGTTGCTCAGATTATGCAACAGCTTCTAAGACTGTTTTCTTCTGGCTCTGGTGGCCTTGCACATGAGATTGTGGGTTTTCTTCACCGACTCCAGAACCTTTTTGAGTCTACTGTGTTTAGTTCAAGTTCTCATGAGAAATATAACACCCACCGGATGATGGAACTGTTATTTATGTCCAAACACAGCCTTCCAAGAGACCCTGATTTCGCACGGCTGTTAACTTTAATTAGGTCCTTGAAGACTATTTATTCAAAACCTTCTACTTTTTGCCCTTTTCCTGTTGAGTTATCTCCAGTTTCCACAGGGGATGCAGATGCTACGAGCGCCACAGTTGATGCTGATGTTATGAGCCAGCCGCAACCGGAGGTCTTGCAGCCGGAGGTCTCGCAACCAGAGGTCTCGCAGCCAGAGGTCTCGCAGCCAGAGGTCTCGCAGCCAGAGGTCTCGCAGCCAGAGGTCTCGTAGCCAGAGGTTCCTCCTGATGACGACGTTCCTGATGACGACGTTCCTGATGACGAGGTTCCTGATGACGACGTTCCTGATGACGACGTTCCTGATGACGACGTTCCTGATGACGACGTTCCTGATGACGACGTTCCTGATGACGACGTTCCTGATGACGAGGTTCCTGATGACGACGTTCCTGATGACGAGGTTCCTGATGACGACGTTCCTGATGACCACAGCGTTCCTGATGACGACGTTCCTGATGACCACAGCGTTCCTGATGACGAGGTTCCTGATGACGAGGTTCCTGATGACGACGTTCCTGATGACGAGGTTCCTGATGACGGCGTTCCTGATGACGAGGTTCCTGATGACGACGTTCCTGATGACGACGTTCCTGATGACCACAGCGTTCCTGATGACATGACCACAGCGTTCCTGATGACGAGGTTCCTGATGACGAGGTTCCTGATGACGAGGTTCCTGGTGACCACAGCGTTCCTGATGACGAGGTTCCTGGTGACGACGTTCCTGATGACGAGGTTCCTGATGACGAGGTTCCTGGTGACGACGTTCCTGATGACGAGGTTCCTGATGACGAGGTTCCTGGTGACCACAGCGTTCCTGATGACGACGATTATGCTGAGGACGTCAACGAGGGTCCCGACGACGTGGGTCCCGACGACGTGGGTCCCGACGACGTGGGTCCCGACGACGTGGGTCCCGACTACGATGATGACGTCAATGAAGGTCCAGACAACGTGGGTCCCGACGACGTGGGTCCCGACGACGTGGGTCCCGACTACGATGATGACGTCAACAAGGGTCCCGACGACGTGGGTCCCGACTACGATGATGACGTCAACGAGGGTCCCGACGACGTGGGTCCCGACTACGCTGATGACGTCGACGACGAGGACGGTGCCGGCGAGGGTCCCGACGACGAGGATACCGCCGACAAGGGTCCCGACTACGCTGATGACATCGACGACGAGGACGGTGCCGGCGAGGGTCCCGACGACGAGGGCTCAGACGATGATGATGCCGACGACGAGGGTCTCAACGATGTTGATGATCGTGTTCCTGCCGTCGATGACGATGATGATGATGTTCGTGTTCATGCCGTCGAAGACGATGATGATGATGATGATGGTGGCGACGACTACGATGCCGCCAACGGGGGTCCCGACGACGAGGACCCAGACGACGACGATGCCGACGACAAGGGTCTCCATGATGATGATGATGGTCGTGTTCCTGCAGTCGACGATGATGATGATGATGATGGTCGTGTTCCTACCTTCGACGACGATGATGAAGTTGATGGTCGTGTTCCTGCCGTCGACAATGATGATGAATTTGATGGTCGTGTTCCTGCCGTCGACAATGATGATGGTGATGATGATGATGGTCGTGTTCTTGCCGTCGATAATGATGATGTCCCTGCTGACGTAGACGTCTGTATACCTGCCGACGATCGTGTCACTACCGACTATGTTCCTGCCAGCTATGGTCATGTTGTGCCCGGTGTTGCTGTTCCTGCCGACTGCGTTTGGGTTCCTGTCTTGGCTGGCCGGTCTCCCGGACGTCCGCCTGGACTGGCTTCGTGTGATGGACGGCCTCCCGGTCGACCGCCTGACCTGGCTCCTGGCGATGGACGGCCTCCCGGTCGGCCGCCTGACCTGGCTCCTGACGATGGAAGGCCTCCCGGTCGACCGCCTGACCGGCTTCTGCTTGATGGACGGCCTCCCGGTCAGCCGCCCGCCCGGCCATTCTTCTGTTTTTGAACGTTGCCCAGGCCTTGCCCTGTCGGTTTTTGTTTAGTTTGTTCTGGCCTTCCGCCCTTGTGTTTTGTTCTTCGTCCTTGTGGTTCCGTGTTGCCCGCCGCCCTTGTGGTTCCTCCCTCCGCCCGCCCTGGTTTTTGGGGTTGTTCTTTGGGGTCGCCTGGGGGCGTCTTTGAGGGGGGGTACTGTCAGGCTGGCGCCATCTACGGATGGCACCATCTGCATTTCTTATCAGTCATCTATGTTAGTTTAATTTAGTTTTATTTAGGTTATTCTAGTTTGGTCCATGGTTATTTACTCAGTTTGATTTCCAGTCCTGGTGTAGCTTTAGTTTATGTTTCAGGTGTTTGTGATTATAGATTGTTTACTCAGTTTAATTTCTTATTAGTCATTTGTTAGTTTTATTTTTGACATGGGTGGGGTGTCAACTTCACACAGCTCCGGTCTCTGCCTACCTTGTGGTGTCTCTGGGCAGCACACCTCATCCTCAAATTGCCCCCCAGGCACTTTCAATAGCTGCCCACTGCACCACCTGGTGGTGGATGGGTTAAATGCAGAGACTAATTTTGTCATTGTATGGAAACATACAGTGATGACATTGTGTGACATTATTATTATTATATAAGGAGGAGTGAGGCCATTCAGAGCTTTAAAAACAAATAATAAAAGTTTAAAATCTATTCTAAAACGGACAGGAAGCCAATGTAGTGAGAATAAAACAGGTGTGATGTGGTCCCATCTAGGAGTGTTTGTTAAAAGGCGAGCTGCTGCATTTTGAACAAGCTGGAGGCGGCTCAGTGATGATTGAGGTACATCAACATATAGAGCATTACAATAAACGAGCCTAGAACTGATAAAAGCATGAACAGCCTTCTCCAAGTCGCAACGGTTTAAAAAGGGT
>JBBPBX010058790.1:0-11172 GCA_038048925.1 Garcialebias charrua | reverse complement strand
AAAGAACAAGATCTCAGATACAAGCGGCTGAAATGAGTTTTCTCCGCAGGGTGTCTGGACTCTCCCTTAGAGATAGGGTGAGAAGCTCAGTCATCCGGGAGGGACTCGGAGTAGAGCCGCTGCTTCTCCACATCGAGAGGAGCCAGTTGAGGTGGCTCGGGCATCTGGTTAGGATGCCTCCTGGACGCCTCCCTGGTGAGGTGTTCCGGGCATGTCCCACCGGGAGGAGACCCAGAGGAAGACCCAGGACACGCTGGAGGGACTATGTTTCTCGGCTGGCCTGGGAACACCTTGGGATTCCCCCAGAGGAGCTGCTCCAAGTGGCTGGGGAGAGGGAAGTCTGGGCCTCCCTACTTAGGCTGCTACCCCCGCGACCCGACCTCGGATAAGCGGAAGAAGATGGATGGATGGATGGATGGATGGATGGATGGATGGAATTTTACATTTTACTGTGCTTAAAATACCGGCTGGCCTATATATTTTCTTGTTTTTACTTTTACTCTTAGATGACTTGTGTTATGTAATTAAATGTAATTATTTTTTTACTTTTCCACACAAGTCCTTATTTATGTAATAAGACAGAAATGCATGAGGTGAAGTGAAAACAGGAGACAGAAAAATGTTAAAGCAACACATTTAATAGACAAATAAAAATAAACTCATGCATATGCATACATATTGCAACCAATGCCAAACTTGTCTCTGATTTTGCTTGTCTTGACCCTAAACACTTTTCAGAGATAAGGCTTAAAGGACTCAAGAGCTCAGCACTTCAAGAAATAAGCAAAAATCTGCTTAGATTTGATGAGAGAGCCACAGTGAGTACTTTACACACAGAGCTGTCCAGTCTAGCATCCCAGTGGGATAGGCTCAAAAAGTCCCCTCTGGAAGAGTCCACTGTCAGGTACTGAGATGGAACAGGGTGGCCAGGAGGGCTCAGTTGAACCAGAGCTTGAACTTGAAAGCAGGGCTTGTTCTTCTTGCAGAAACTGTTATCTGTGTTTACCTTATATTGACACAGTATAACCTTTTCACAGATGCCTACCCAGTTATAGGGCTGGCATACAAATATTTGCTGACCCTTTCATTGTGTCAGGTTGCATGTGAAAGAAGCTGCTCTACACTTAAGTTCATCAAGAATAGACTATGAAGCACACTTAACCAGGAGCATTTGGAGGCATTTATGCTGATGTCCACAGAGAAAGAACGTCTTATGTCCATTGACAATGACAAAGTAACACATATGGTGGCAGAAACTAGTGCACTTCTTAGGCGCTTACTGATGCTGTAGATCACATGTCAAACTCGAGGCCCATGGGCCAAATCTGGTCTCATTGACATTTTATCTGGCCTCAAATTTAATATTTTGAATGTAAAATAGTTTTATGGTTTATCTTTTTGTCACTGTATTTAGTGCAAACTTCTCATGACAGCTGGCCAACGTTCAAGCCAACAAAATTACGTTTTGAGTTTTTCAGTAATCTTTGAGCATGGAAAGAGCAACAAAGAATTGACTCATCTTTTTCTGTTTTTTAAGTCAACTAATTTAGTTTTTTTTTCCACCTGATTTGCTGAATTGTAACAAATAAATTATAATTAAAAAAAGTTGTTGATTGTATTGCAATTAAAAAAATATTATAGGCTACATTTTTGCCTAATATTTTTAAAATGTGAAAAAATGGGCCACTCTTGGCCATTAAACTCCCGGGCTGAAAAGTTGTCCCACTCCGCCCCTGGCTGACATGATGCAGAGAAGAAAGGTAGATGTTTTATGTGTCCAAGAGACCAAGTGGAAGGGCAGCAAGGCTCGCAGTATTGGAGCAGGGTTCAAACTGTTTTACCATGGTGTGGATAGAAAGAGAAATGGAGTAGGGGTGGTCCTGAAGGAGGAGTTGGCAAAGAATGTAGTAGAGGTGAAGAGAGTGTCAGATAGGGTGATGTGCCTGAAGGTAGAAGTAGAAGGTCTGATGCTAAACATAGTCAGTGGTTATGCTCCACAGGTTGGATGTGATGGGGAGGAGAAAGATAAATTTTGGAAAGATTTGGATGAAGTGATAGAGAGTATTCCCAGGGAGGAAAGAGTGGTGATTGGAGCAGACCTGAATGGACATGTTGGTGAAGGAAACAGAGGGGATGAGGAAGTGATGGGTAGGTTTGGTGTCAAGGAAAGAAACCAGGAAGGACAGATGGTGGTGGATTTTGCCAAGAGAATGGAAATGGCTATAGTCAATACCTATTTCCAAAAGAGGGAGGAACATAGAGTGACCTATAAGAGTGGAGGAAGGAGTACACAGGTCGACTACATTCTGTGTAGAAGAGGAAACCTGAGGGAGATTGGAGACTGTAAGGTTGTGGCAGGGGAGAGCGTGGCCAGACAGCATCGGATGGTTGTGTGTAGAATGACTGTTGTTGTGAAGAAGAGAAAAAGAGTAAAATCAGAGAAGAAGACCAAATGGTGGAAGCTGAAGAAGGAAGAATGTTGTGAGAAATTCAGAGAGGAGCTGTTAAAGGCTCTGGGTGGTAAGAAAGAGCTTCCAAGTGACTGGGCTACTACAGCAACAGTAATTAGAGAGACAGGTAGGAAGGTACTTGGTGTGTCATCTGGACAGAGAATGGATGATAAGGAAACCTGGTGGTGGAATAGTGAAGTGCAGGACGCCATTCAAAGAAAGAGATTAGCCAAGAAGAAATATGACAGTGAGAGGACTGAAGAGAGGAGACAGGAATATAAGGAGATGGGACATAGAGCAAAGAGGGAAGTAGCTAAGGCAAAGCAGAGGGCGTACAATGAGTTGTATGGGAGACTGGACACTAAAGAGGGCGAGAAGGACTTGTACCGATTGGCAAGACAGAGGGATCAGGCTGGAAAGGATGTGCAGCAGGCCAGGCTTATTAAAGATGGTAATGGTTGTTTTTTCAAAGATGTGCTAGCAGGAAGTCCAAATGTGTGATGGAAACAGAGGAATATCTATAAAAAATAGCTAAGTCCTCTGGATATTCAAAAAACAAAACAAAACAAAGCAAAAAAAAAACCTGTAGAAACGTTTCGTCTTTCGTCCGAAAGACTTCCTCAGTCTGAGATGCTGTATTCAGCTCAGTCTTATAAATAGCACCCTCTCACAGTGGATCAACCAGTTTGTTGCTGACAGCTGAAACCAGTTGCTCACATGATCAAGGAGGACCATCAGCCTAATGATGGATCGTTAGCACCCTGATGGTTGTTTGCTATTCACAGAGTGATACTAGCAATAACAGCATTGTAAGAGGGGGATTAGATTTTTCTCCCTGGATTATTGAGCATGCATCAGGAAACAGAAGAATAAAGGTTTCATTATGGGTTGCTTCAGTGTTTATGCCTTGGAAGCATTCATGGTTGAGTTGAGAGTGAGGTAAGGGATAAAGTTAAAAAATACAATCAGCAGGTGGAATTAAATCTAATCATTATTAGAACTAAATGAAGAAATTACAGAAGCAATAGAAAGGAAACAATATACAGTGGGGATGTTTATTGATTTAACCCTCCTGTTATGTTGCGGGTCAAATTGACCCACGAACCTTATTGCTGTACCTCAGAAACGAACATAACAGGAGGGTTAAGAAAAGCCTTTGATACAATCGACCACACTTTATTGCTTTCCAAGTTGCAAGATAAGAGGATAGTTCATAACTGGTTGAGTAGTTATTTGACTAACCAAAAACAATTTGTACAGCTAGGAAATGAAAAATCAGATCTTCAAAATATAAAATGTGGAGTCCCTCAAGGTTCAGTGCTAGGAACAAAGCTTTTTCTTTTGTATATCAATGACATTTGTGAAGTGTCTAAAAAGTTACAAATCATCCTGTTTGCAGATGATACAAATTTATTTTGTTCTGGGAATGACTTAAAAACCATTATAGAATGTATGACTTGTGAGATGTCTAAACTTAGTAAGTGTTTTAAATACAACAAATTATCAATAAACTGGAATAAAACAAAATTCATGATTTTTGGTAATAGAAAAATAGATGATTCTATTACAATGTCTATAGATGATAATCAAGTTGAACGAGTACATGAAGTAAATTTTTTAGGGGTTGTTTTGGATCATAAACTTAACTGGAAATCTCATATAAAATACATAAAATTAAAACTATGCAAAATTATTGGACTTCTAAATAAAGTAAAACATGTTTTAGAGCTGTCAACACCACAGACATTATATTATTATTTTGTTGTTCCTGTGATGGCTGCAGTTACAGCCACACAAATGTGGTATCATTTACACTCACTCAGAGGCGGCTCCAGGGGGAGCTAGGGGGTGCTATAGCTCCCCCTGGAAAAGTCACAGCACCCCCTTAGCACCCCCAAGAAAATATCAGATTATGTTCTTTTTCATCTGAGTTAATATTCTTTAACATGTGGTTGTTGTGATGTTTTCCTTGCAAAACACAACTAATAATTTTTAAAAAATCAGTGATTATATTGAGTTAAAAAAAACAATCTGATCCACCAGCTGAAGCCCAGAAAGATGAGTGATGCTCTCAACACTGACCCAGTAAGGAGCAGAAACTGGTGACATGATGCCTCTGGTTATGCCATTTTTAGCTAATGCAACTTGATAAATCATTTCTTGGCTTGCAGTGTTAATAAATGATTTTATCTGATCACTTTAAATAACTACTTTCAACCAAAATTTAAAAAAAAACTGTTTATTAAAATAGTCTAACTGTATCTGAATTCATGCGCGTATAAAACTGAAATAATTCCTGTTCAAAGAGTTAATTTTGCCTTAGACAAGAGAATTAAGCCTTGACTGGTTCATTATTATTATTATCATCACTTAAGTAGAATATATTGATTAAGTTGTTGTTGGTCAGTAAACTGACCAGATGCCCACTTTAATGAATGAAAAATAAATAAAACAAATGTAGTGGGGCTGAGATGGAAAAGGTGTCACCCTTCTTCCTCCATCTCACTCTTCGTTATGGCTACAAGCTTCTACCCCGAGGTTGTTAGACTCATGAACCCCTAGTCTGGAGTATCACAGTGAAAACAAATCACTGTAATACCATTTGGTTATGTGCTACTGATCTCATGCTGCTGATCTATTTCATGTTACTGTGTTCACTCGTCCTCATCTGCTCACACCGACTCATGTCCGTGCTGCTGTTGTTTGCCGTATTGTTTCATACTAGTAGTGCTTAATGTATTTTTATTTCAGGTCTTGGATCTTTTCACCAATTTTTGTTACAATTTGTATTTTTGTTTGATGTAACTGGGACCCGGTGTATATAGTTTCGTTCCAACTTATGTACCACATGTGATGTGAATGACAGTAAATACACATTGACCTTGAGAACTGAAAGAACAAATGATCCTTCGTAGCACCCTCAGTAAAATGCTTAGCCCTCCCTTAGCACCTGCAGAAAAATATCTCTGGAGCCGCCACTGCACTCACTACACACAATAGGTTCACCACACTTGTATTTGGGTTTCTTTAAGTCTGGGATTTAATTTACAGAATAACTGGTTTTGTTTAGAAGGCAACACATCACACTGTATTCTAGAATAAGTGCACACATTTTAGTTTACATTGTTATGTTTTGCTTAATTTAACCTTTGTTTGTTTTTTGAGTTACCAATGTGCTGGTGCTCCTTCCAAGTGCCGACAGTAAACTGTTGGCAAAATGGCAAGGCCCGTATGAAATCCAGAGCAAACTAGGACAAACAACCTAGAAGATTACCATTGCAGATCAGCCCCGCTCCACCAGAGTGCTCCATGTCAACCTGCTTAAAGAATGGGTGGAGAGGCCGAAGGCAGATGTTTTTCTTATTCAGGAGGTTACAGAGGAGGAGGAAGAGGATAATCAGTAGCTGCCAAAACCCTCACCTCAATTTCTGGATCTGGACCACCTCGCAGAAGAAAAGCAGGCTCAGGTGAAAAATCTGTGTAACTCAAACATGTTCCAGGGAAATCCTGGTAAAACAGACATTGTCCAACATGACGTATTAAAAAATTGAGAGGTTGGGTGTGTTTGCCTTGTGCTCTTTTTGTGGATATTTGTTTTGTAGTCTTACTTTCTGTTTTTTCCTTCCTTTCTATTAAAAATAAATAAATAAATAAATAAATAAAAAATAAATAAAAAATATTTAAAAAAATATATATATATATTGGTGTGAAGAGGATGGCTGTGAGGTGAGAAGGGAGGCCATCTATAAAAGTACCCTGATGCATGCTCAATAATCCAGGTAGAAAAATCTAAAAAAGCTAAGTCTGGTCCTTTGGACATTCAAAAAACAAAACAAGCAAAAAAATTGTAGAAACGTTTCGTCTTTCGTCCGAAAGACTTCCTCAGTCTGAGAGGCTGTATTCAGCTCAGTCTTATAAATAGCACCCTCTCACAGTGGATCAACCAGTTGGCTGATGACAGCCGAAACCAGCTGCTCACATGATCAAGGAGGACCATCAGCCTAACGATGGATCGTTGCTGATGGTTGTTTGCTATTCACATCTATAAAAGGGGGAAAAAAGGAGCTTCTGTGAGAAGGCTGAGTTACAGAATACCTGAGCGCCTGTTGGTTTCACTGAAAGAGGACGTCAATCTGATGTTGTCACTTGGATTCATTGAACCATCAAGGAGTGAGTGGTGCCACCCAGTGATCCTGGTGCCAAAGAAGGATGGCAGCATACGTTTCTGCATTGATTTCAGGTATTTGAATGGAATAACTCAATTTGACTCATATCCAGCTCCCCGCATTGATGACATGGTTGAGCGGCTTGGGAAGGCCAGATACCTAACAACCATAGACCTCTGCAAGGGTTATTGGCAGGTACCCCTGACGGAGCGTTCAAAGGAACTTACTGCTTTCCGGACCCCATAGGGCCTGTTCCAGTTTAAAGTCATGCCATTTGGACTACATGGTGCCCTGGCAACCTTCCAGAGATTGATGGATCAGGTACTGTCTGATATGTCTGATTTTGCTGCAGCCTACCTTGATGCCATAGTCATTTTTAGTTCTACTTGGGAAGATCACCTGAAACATCTGGAGAAAGTGTTGGAGCGCCTCCAATCTGTAGGGTTGACTATTAATCCAGCCAAGTGTACAGTTGCCAAGACTGAAACTGAGTACCTTGGGTTTGTTATAGGAAATGGAGTGATAAAGCCTCAAATAAATAAAATTACAGCTATAGAGTCCTGTCCTCTGCCTGAGACCAGAAAACAGTTAAGATCCTTTCTGGGTATGGCAGGATTCTATAATCGTTTTATCCCTCATTTCTTAGCCAGGGCCGCTCTATTAACGGATCTCACTGGTTCCCGAAGCCCCAACAAGATCATCTGGACAGAGGAGGCCAAAACCGCTTTTCAGGACCTGCGGCAATCTCTCAGTAAGAGTCCAATCCTGCACAGCCCTGATTTTGAGAGACATTTTATTCTTCAGACTGATGCCTCTGAGAGAGGTTTGGGAGCTGTTCTGTTGCAGGGACCATCTGGAGAGCGCCATCCCGTGGCTTTTATTAGCCGCAAACTGTTTCCAAGGGAAGTACGATATTCAACCATTGAGAAAGAGGCACTGGCCATTAAATGGGCCCTGGATTCCTTCAAGTACTACCTTCTGGGAAGAGTGTTCACCTTAGAAACCGACCATAAAGCTCTGCAATGGATGGAGAAGATGAAAGATACAAATGGAAGGATTACACGATGGTACCTTGCAATCCAGCCATTTCGATTCACCATCCACCATATCCCCGGCAAGGAGAACTGTGTCGCAGACTGTCTCTCTCGCTGTCCCAGCGAGGGACCTGAAGGGGGGGAGTGTGTGATGGTTGCCGTTACAGCCACACAAATGTGGTAACATTTACACTCACCACACAAAAGGTTCACCACACTTGTATTTTGGTTTCTTTAAGTCTAGGATTTAATTTACAGAATAACTGGTTTTGTTTAGAAGGCAACACATCACACTGTATAGAGCTTTGGAGCGCATGTGACCGTGAGGGGGCGTGTCGGGGGCGTTCCCGTCTCGACCGCCATTTTTCCTGGTCAGAAAAAAAGAAAAGACCCAGTATATTTGCCTCCACTGACATTCCCAGTCATTTTAGCAGACCTGGTCTGTGTCAGTGTTTACACCACAAATAATTTTTATAATTACAAATCACTGGGAGAGCTGGTCCAATCTATGAACAGCTGGGTAGATGATTTGGACATTTTTAAAGCCCCCAGATTGTAAATACGTTGAAGGTACGTTGTTTTTGGCTCCTTAATTGTACATAAATTATTAATTTACATTTCTTTCAGAATCAAACAACCTTCTGTATGCTATGAGTATTAAAAACTGAGAACACTTGATTTTTAAAGTATGTTTTTTAACTAAATTACAAAGGTCCAAGTTGAAAATTACCTTATTTTTAATGACTTGAGCATGTCTAATAACATGTAGACTTCAAATCTTGATTAGATTACTATAATCGCTATATACAGTATATGTATTAAGATGCATATATATTATATTGTTTCTGTCTTTTCATTCACCATTTTAATTGTGTGTTCACAGGTTCTGCTCTCTGACTGAGCCACCAGAACAGCGTGGGTCATGCTGATGTAGTGGACCTACCCAGGGTCAAATTAAGGTTTTTGAACTGTCCAGTGATGACCTTTACTGACCTCTCAGTAAAGCAAGACATTTACTACAAAATCATTCATTTAGCTATAATCTGATAACATAGTCACCAATAAGAGACTATTTCTATCTTTGATTTTAGGCTGATGTGATCAAAAGAATAACTTTTGTCATTTTCATGATGTGTGCTTTTAAGCTGTGTTATTCTGTGAGAGTTAAACTGTGTTTCACTGCTGTGTCAAAGGTGCAATCTCGGGTCACAGAGACTTCTTTTAATTTTGTTAATTCAAATGTTATCAAATGAATAATTTTATTTGTAAGAGCATCAGTACATTTTAATGTCAGATAAATCAAATACTCTGCTTAATTCAAAATGTTGTACATGGAGGATTTCTCCTCTCCTCTCGAACTTGCATGTGAAGATAAAAGGAACACTTTATCTCATTCATTTTAGCTTGAGCTCAGGACAATCTAGACACCCAAAGACTTTTGTTTTTGTCCTATTTAATAATCAAGCTATTATCATTAATAGGTCCCATATGTTATGCTCTGATGACGTTTGTTTATTCATACAACAGTGTTGGTAATGAGTTAAGAAAGTTCTAAATCTGCTGTATCATAAGACTGGCGTCTTAAACTAACTTTCTTATCCTTTCTGACATTTTTAATCTAACTTATGCCTCCTCTCAGTGGCTCCTGGCTTAACAGACTGAATCAGAAAGAGCTACGTCTTTCTAGGTCAAGTTAGCCTTAAAAGAGCTCTGACTTCCTGTTTTCCTGAAGTCTGCTGGAGTAAGCCTCAAACTATGGTCTTCTCCAAAGAACTGATGATCGTCTAGTCACACGCTAATGACACGTCATTCAGTTAAAAGATTTATAACATGCCTGTTATAAATCTATTTCAAGCCGTGAAAAGCTCTCTTTTATTGACATTCCTTTAAGGAACGTCTTATCTTGGAAACACCACCAGGAGCTGCCGTTACTTTCGGTTCGAGTCAAGGCGCACGTCTGGAGACGCTGAGAATGGTAAACGAACTGACCAAACTGGACCGAGGGAGACTGACCATCTTCACGAGGTAACAAGTCGTCAAATGCTTTGCCAAGGGTACCAACGTGTAGCTTTAATCGGCCGGAGAACTGCCATGTTTCTGGTTAAAACACATCAAGATAACTCCCTGACTCTTAACTTTTCTTCCTCCATAAATTTCTCCTCCTAAATCTTTCCCTCTCTATCTAAGCTGGAAACTATTTTAAGCTGAAATGCCCACAGACTAAATATGTTAACATCCAATATTTATGTCTGTTGTGTTAAATTTAAGTTTGCTGACGTATTAATTTGAAAGAAAGTGAAATCATGTCAATCAAGTGTAATGGTGTTAATTTAGTTGATTTATTTTAAATAAATGATAGTGTCTCTTTGACATATCAAACTAAGTTAACGTCTTTGTCACTTAATGGCTTTGTGTATTTATCCATCATAAAGATCACAGAAATATTGGGTAAACTGAAAAAGAACAGAATCCGTGAACATTTACTATTCAATCTGAATAAGTAAATTAATTAAGATAAAGAGGTCAGTATTAATATTGACCTCCTCATAACCCCTTACACTGAGTAACAGTGTGTCTACACACAGAAATAAAATGGTGTGTGAATCATCAAAACACCTACATTAAAATACAGCTAGCAGTAAAAAAAATCTTAAAGTTAAAGCATGTGGTTTCATCATAAACACCAACTCCTGAACTTGGAGCATCTTCTGATGGACTCAGTGTGATCGCTGCTGCCTGGAGAAAGTTCCCTCACAGATACAAGACATGCAGCATCCAGCAGCTGGAGGCAGGAGATGAAGTTTACCTGCAGAAGCATCACCCACTCTGCACAGGTGCATAATCAAACCACTGTGACCTTGTGTGGACCACACAGACATGGCTGGACGTCTACAGAAAGCATGAAGCTTCCTAAAGATATTTCTCAGAGCTTGTACTTCAAGGGAGACATAATTATGTAAAACATGCTGTTGACTTATATTTGCACATTTTTGTGTGTTTTCTATAAAATGTATTAACTCACACGTTCATCACATTTACTGGAAATGTTTAATTACATCAAATGTTTACTTCAAAATGGATCTGTTTCATTAAGTTTATTTCATACCTGAAATTCATTTAACTTTTATTTGGACAGGGTTAATCCCTGTTAATGAAATATGTTAATACATCAAATGTTTACTTTAAAATGTGATCAATTTCATCATGTTTACATGTTAGAACAAGATCATGTCTAAGATGCATTGTGAGCAGAACCATTTGAAATTGTGATTTTTTTTTTGATGTGGGCAGAAAAGGCCTGACAAATTCAAACAATGACAACAATACGGCAAAGCAATGAAGTCCAGTATAGTACCTGACTTTTTTTGTGTCACCCCTAAGAAATTCTTTGTCTAGCTGTTTTTTATTCAGCTCTGACCTGAGCTCCCCGTTTTCCTGTAAGAGACGATTAATTTCTGCTCTTCTTTGTTTGCACAACTGACATCTGTTTGCAGACTCCACAACTTGCTCATGCTCCTCTCC
>JBBPBX010058789.1:7137-21981 GCA_038048925.1 Garcialebias charrua | reverse complement strand
GGGGCAATATTAAGCCACTGCTGGAAGTATAGAGAGTAACAGACAATATACACAATTATGTATTTTGTGAATTGAATAATTGTTTAGACATTTGTTTAAGTTTAATGATATATTTGTGGGTTTTTAATTTCAGATTTACACTGATTTTGTCAATTGATGTTTCTTTAACAGAATGAAAGATTCAGACTGGTTTTATCTGGGTTCTTTTTTATTTTATTAGTCATGGAAAATTTGAAAGTTATGCACCATAACTAATGTTCCCTGAAGGAAGGGAACGAGGAGCAACATACTTGCTATGGGAATTGCGCCCCCACGCGATTACCTGAAGGAATACATTCACGCCTTTTACGGCAGGGGGCGTCACCCGCACCAGAGGTACCGCCCTTTAGGTACTTAGGCGACTGACGCCCCTCCAACTGTCTCCAAAATTGCACTTCACCGAGCTTTCAGCATTGAAAAGGGCCAGCTATGTTGCACCTCGTTCCCTTCCTTCAGGGAACATGAGTTATGGTGCATAACTTTCAGTTCCCTTTCAGTTCGGTCTCTCGGTGCAACATACTTGCTATGGGAACGTAATTCATTCACGCCCTTGAAATGCTCAGTGAAATGCCTGTTAGTGTGAACGTCTGCCCTTGACCAGAAGGCATCTCAAAGCTACTTTCTATTGTGTATTAGAAAGAACAGCCTGAGTGACATCACACGCAGTAACATCCAAACTGTAGTACTTTGCAAAAGTGTTTAAAGAGCTCCAGTTCGCAGCAGCACAAATGTCTGCAACTGACACGCCCTTGAACAATGACCAGGAAGTGGCCAAGCCCCTGGTTGAGTGAGCATGGACTCCAGGGGGCACTTGTTGACCTTTGCTACCGTATGCCCTTTTAATGGCCTTCGTCACCCAATGTGAGAGGCGCTGTCTTGATAGGGGCTTTCCTGTAGCAGGTGCGGCAAAGCATACAAACAATTGGTTTGTTTTTCTCCATTCGGCTGTTCTCTGCATGTAGATGCGTAAAGCCCTCACTGGATAGAGAGCCTTTAGCCTTTCCTGTTCCTGAGTGAGGACAGGATCAGGCGGAAACGAGAAGAGATCAAAGTCTAGACTCCTATGGTTCAGAGTCAAGACCTTGGGAGTGTATGCGGGATTAGGCCTTAGTGTGACCTTTGACCCATCAGGGGCGAATCTGGTATACATTGGATGTACAGACAATGCATGGAGGTCACCCACACATTTTGCCGAGCAAAGAGCCAGGAGAAAAGCAGTTTTATAAGATAGAAAATCTATCTTAATCTCGCTCAGAGGCTCGAATGGCGGGTTGCAAAGAGCCCCCAAGACCAGGCCAAGATCCCAACCAGGGGTCAAGGTCCTGCTGGGTGGCTTAGTTTGAAACACACCTTTTATATATCTCATTATGATTGGATGGCTCCAGGAGTCCTGTGTCCCCAGCCCTCGTAACAGGCAGAGATAGCTGCAAGGAACACCTTAATCGTTGAATAAGAACGATCCTTTTCCAGTAAATCCTGAAGGAATGTTAGTAGTTGAGCCAGGTCGCAAGCACAAGTAATGTTACTTCTTTCTGAGCACCAGGCTTCGAAGATGCGCCACTTTTGTGCATATAGGGACTGTGTTGACCCGGCACAGGCATTTTGTATGGTTTTCACCACATTCTCAGGCAAGCCCGAAGCCATCAGCCTGTCCTTTTCAGCTAACAGGCTGGAATTAATTCCAGATCCTGGCCTAAGCAGTTGGACTGCGACTTCCTGTGTGAGTCTTTGAGGGTCAACCAAGTTGGGGAATGGGTCTCCACGTTGATATGTTAACAGACTTCCCTGATCGAGTCTCCTCGAAGACAGATGAAGTCCATTAATTTTATTAGATTGAGTCGGGACAGGAAAGCTACTGTTTCCCTCAGAAATAGGATTTATTGGATTGAGAGGTTGCTGCTTCTGTAAACGAGCAGACCTCCTGATTCTAAATGTAGTCCCACCCAGTGGGATACTGTTGTGTAGCGACAAGTTTGACGCAGCTTTGTGAGGAAAAACACGTGCTGCTCTTCCACCGCTCGAGCGTTGTGTGTCCTTCATGAATAATAAAGGAGCAGCAGCAACGTGTGAACGTGGAGATGGTCCTTTGTGGCCGGCAGACTCAAGATAATTTGTTGATAATGTAAGAATTAATGAGGAGGTCAATATTAAATACTGACCTCTTTATCCTTAATTAATCTACTTATTCAGATTGAATAGTAAATGTTCACGGATTCTGTTCTTTTTCAGTTTACCCAATATTTCTGTGATCTTTATGATGGATAAATACACAAAGCCATTAAGTGACAAAGACGTTAACTTTTAACCAAGGTTGAGAGGGAAAAGAAATAGGAAAGATTTATGGAGGAAGAAAAGTTAAGAGTTTTAGGGAGTTATCTTGATGTGTTTAACCAGAAACATGGCAGTTCTCCGGCCGATTAAAGCTACACGTTGGTACCCTTGGCAAAGCATTTGACGACTTGTTACCTCGTGAAGATGGTCAGTCTCCCTCGGTCCAGTTTGGTCAGTTCGTTTACCATTCTCAGCGTCTCCAGACGTGCGCCTTGACTCGAACCGAAGTAACGGCAGCTCCTGGTGCTGTTGTTCAAGATAAGACGTTCCTTAAAGGAATGTCAATAAAAGAGAGCTTTTCAGCTGTTGAAGATGGCTTATAACTTGGCATGTTATAAGTCTTTAACTGAATGACGTGTCCTTAGCGTGTGACTAGACGATCATCAGTTCTTTGGAGAAGACCATGGTTTGAGGCTTACTCCAGCAGACTTCTAAGAGAAAGTAAGATGTGAAGGTTTTAACTGAGACGTGACCCAGAAAATGTGTTCTTTCTGATTGGCCGAATGGCATCATAAGTTGATGTGAGGATGACATCAACATGTTGAAAGGGGGTCAAAAGATTAGTTTGTCAGAAAGATAAAGTGTTAGTTTCAGATGTCAGCATTTTATGATAAAACTGATTCCTTTGCTTTAACACTTTAACAAAATACTGTTGGTTTGATTAAAACAACGTCATTAAGCATCACATATGGGACCTATTAATGATAATAGCTTGATTATTAAATAGGACAAAAACAAAAGTCTTTGGGTGTCTAGATTGTCCTGAGCTCAAGCTAAAATGAATGAGATAAAGTGTTCCTTTTATCTTCACATGCAAGTTCGAGAGGAGAGGAGAAATCCTCCATGTACAACATTTTGAATTAAGCAGAGTATTTGATTTATCTGACATTAAAATGTACTAATGCTTATACAAATAACACAAGTTATTCATTGATGACATTTGAATTAACACAAATTAAAAGAAGTCTCTGGATGACTTAATTTATGATGTTTGATTCAAATTAAAAGTAATAAAAGTATTATTGTCCCTTCAGGAATAACTCCCAAAAAGTTCATTACTGAGAACGATCAGAGAAGTGTTTCAAAACTCAAGGTTGTATCACTACAGGGGGCAGCTTCGAGTCTTAATTTTAATCACGAGGAAACTGATTTTTCTAATCAGTATTGAAACTAAAAACAACCTTTTCAGAGTTAGTTTCTAGTGTATCAGTGATAAACGCTCGAACCGCGTTCTTGTCAGAGACAAATCTCTGGTGTTAGACAGTTTAGATGGCTTTAAAGAATGTTTAAACTCTCAGTGAAACTCAGTTTGTTCTGTCAGCGTGTGTGTGTGAACTGCGTCTGATTGTCACTCAATGTGCATCAGGAAATGACGACAAGAATGGGCGGGCCAACGCAGCGTGCGTAGCGCGTCACCAGCTTCTTACGTGAGCGAGGCGGAGCTCGCTACAACATACGTGACGTCAACAAATCAATCACAGCATATGTAGTTCAATCTCCAAGCATTAATGGCGAATGTAGTTTCTCACCTTCGACCAATGTAGCGCCGGAAATGACGACAAAGTGGGCTGGTCGCAACGGCGTGCGACGTGATTGACAGCTCACAACAGCGAATCAGCGTTCGCTACAAGAGTGATTGACAGCTCCCAGTACTAGTTTCATCCAATCACAGCTCATAAACAAACATGTAAAACACGTTGCTTAACGTTAGCTTGCACAACAGACCACAACTTTATAGACTCTTAAAACAACTCAAACGCTACAAAATAACTTTCCAAAATTCTGAAACATGCGGCGAACACACCTAGACAGGCCAACTTAGTTACGCTCAGTAACACAGCACTGCAGCTGTTGAACAAACACGGACTCTCTCGGAGCCGCGTTCAAGGTCGGTTCCGTCCACTTTAAGGGAGCAGAACTCGGGTTTCAGAACCACAATCCGACACCGTTCTAACAGTTATATGCTTCTTTGACCAGCTCTAAAATGTAAAATACCACAACAGCAATCTTGTAGATGTTAAATTAGCTTTCAGGCTTTTGACTCGGCGGTCAAACAAAGCTCTGTGCCGGAGTCTGTGCGCGTACTGGGCCGAACGGAACCAGAACACCCCCACAGACCACGGGCTGACAGAACTTCACCTAAAAGCTCCCACAGCGTGTCAAGGAGTTGAACAATAACAATCTCTCAGCTTCAAATGATAAAAACATGCAGAATCTGCCTGCTTTGAACACTTCCAGCCAAAATCATTATCCTCAAGAGTTTAAAACTTGGATCCTCTTATGCAAACATGACGTTACAGTTCATGACTGAGACCACAGATATCAATAAACTTTCAGAACCGTTTACGGGCCACCAGATGTAAGAATTAATGAGGAGGTCAATATTAAATACTGACCTCTTTATCCTTAATTAATCTACTTATTCAGATTGAATAGTAAATGTTCACGGATTCTGTTCTTTTTCAGTTTACCCAATATTTCTGTGATCTTTATGATGGATAAATACACAAAGCCATTAAGTGACAAAGACGTTAACTTAGTTTGATATGTCAAAGAGACACTATCATTTATTTACAATAAATCAACTAAATTAACACCATTACACTTGATTGACATGATTTCACTTTCTTTCAATTCAAATACGTCAGCACACTTAAATTTAACACAACAGACATAAATATTAGATGTTAAGCATATTTAGTCTGTGGGCTCTTTAACTTAAAAAATATAGTTTCCAGCTTAGGTTGAGAGGGAAAAGAAATAGGAAAGATTTATGGAGGAAGAAAAGTTAAGAGTTTTAGGGAGTTATCTTGATGTGTTTAACCAGAAACATGGCAGTTCTCCGGCCGATTAAAGCTACACGTTGGTACCCTTGGCAAAGCATTTGACGACTTGTTACCTCGTGAAGATGGTCAGTCTCCCTCGGTCCAGTTTGGTCAGTTCGTTTACCATTCTCAGCGTCTCCAGACGTGCGCCTTGACTCGAACCGAAGTAACGGCAGCTCCTGGTGCTGTTGTTCAAGATAAGACGTTCCTTAAAGGAATGTCAATAAAAGAGAGCTTTTCAGCTGTTGAAGATGGCTTATAACTTGGCATGTTATAAGTCTTTAACTGAATGACGTGTCCTTAGCGTGTGACTAGACGATCATCAGTTCTTTGGAGAAGACCATGGTTTGAGGCTTACTCCAGCAGACTTCTTTAGAGAAAGTAAGATGTGAAGGTTTTAACTGAGACGTGACCCAGAAAATGTGTTCTTTCTGATTGGCCGAATGGCATCATAAGTTGATGTGAGGATGACATCAACATGTTGAAAGGGGGTCAAAAGATTAGTTTGTCAGAAAGATAAAGTGTTAGTTTCAGATGTCAGCATTTTATCATAAAACTGATTCCTTTGCTTTAACACTTTAACAAAATACTGTTGGTTTGATTAAAACAACGTCATTAAGCATCACATATGGGACCTATTAATGATAATAGCTTGATTATTAAATAGGACAAAAACAAAAGTCTTTGGGTGTCTAGATTGTCCTGAGCTCAAGCTAAAATGAATGAGATAAAGTGTTCCTTTTATCTTCACATGCAAGTTCGAGAGGAGAGGAGAAATCCTCCATGTACAACATTTTGAATTAAGCAGAGTATTTGATTTATCTGACATTAAAATGTACTGATGCTCTTACAAATAAAATTATTCTTTTGATCACATCAGCCTAAAATCAAAGATAGAAATAGTCTCTTATTGGTGACTATGTTATCAGATTATAGCTAAATGAATAATTTTGTAGTAAGTGTCTTGCTTTACTGAGAGGTCAGTAAAGGTCATCACTGGACAGTTCAAAAACCTTAATTTGACCCTGGGTAGGTTCACTACAATAAGGAGCCCAGTTTCCTTTCAGAGTCAGGAGAAAAATTCTGGTTCGACTCCGATTCTTTTACACACACAGTAACGTAATCACAGCCATTACTTTGAGGGCGTGAAAATTGTGTCTGCCTTGGGGCATCCGACGTGCTCTCCTGTGGTGCGAACCTGTCACGTGTTCGTCTGGTTAGTGTATTAGCCAACCCCTTGCTCATAATGGAGCGGGGGCTGGGACACGTGCCTTTTCCCACCTGTCTCTGCGAAAGGTGTAGGGTCTGTTCACAGACGCCTCTGGGTCTGTCTTCTGGAGACAGGTCCTGAGGCACCCTGCTGGGGCTTATTGAGTAGGCTGGCACCCCATGAGCTGTGAGGGAGGGGGATGTGCCCCCCCCCTTTATGACGGCTGACAGACCAGAGAGGCCCGTACTGTTGACATTATTTGTCAACGTCAACGTCAATAAAACAGGGATGTGCTGTTTTATGAACTTTATTCGTGCTTACGTGCAACGACATACATGATTTGATGTCACTCACAGCAGGGAGAACATGGTTTGTGCATGCAACAGAGTTATCAGCCATTTGTACTTTGCTACAAATAAAGTCTGAACAAGGTGCGAACACTCCCGTTACCGCGTGGGCGGGAGGCCGTCTAAAATGTAAACGTGGGCCTGGTTCATCAGGCATGTTTTTGGTGAGTGTCCCAGCTCGCCGAGGAGGCCCTGTGCCTGCTCGCTTGGCGTGGGACAAACCTGTTTTTGTTCCATGCGTGCTCGGAGCGAAATTGTCTCGGTGGGGGTCTTTACCGAGGTTCCTCCTCGTATGCTATCCACTTCTGCGGTGGCGCACGCATCGTCGAGCGGTGCCGCGGCTGTGCAGGTCTGCCTCCAGCAGGTTCTCTGGTGGGGGGGGGATGAAACTCCGACGGGGAATCCCCACCCTGAGGGCTTCAGCCTGCCTGCGCCTTTGGTCCAGCTTGGTTTGGATTCGCTCCAAAGTCTGGCCAAAAAGTCCCTCCGCTTCTATCGAGTGGTGGAGAAAAGGCACCTTTTGTCCCTCCGGTAAATCTGTCAACGTCATCCACAGGTGGCGGATCGTGATGACCACTTCCGCCATACCTCTGCCCTGAGCCACAGCAGCTGACCCCATCATGCGGAGAACAAAGTATGTTGCTCTGTAGGCTTCGTCCAGTAATTCGGTAGCAGTTTGCTTATCCGAGGTTTCCTGCAGTTGTTGGAGTTTTTCTGCGAGGTAAGCCTGCATCATCGCCGACGCGTTCATGGCGCGCGCCGCGAGTCCATGAGCTCTGTAGCACTTCTCGAGAAGCGACGCTAAGGCTCTGCAAGCTTTGCTGGGGAGAGTCGGTTTTGTTCCTGATGACTTGGGAGCCAGGTGGGATGCCAGCATGTCCTCAATCTGAGATGCATTGGCTAAACCCACCTGATCCATGCCTTCCACGTCAAGGAATTGTGAGAGAGGAAGAAGTATGGGCGCTCGTGGCTGAGGCCAGGTGCGGGTCAGTTCCGTGAGGAAGTCTGGGAAGACGGGCATCCTTTGCCTTGTTGCAGCCTGCTGTTTTGAATAAAAATAGTTCCCCGTCAGCCTCATGACCTGTTGGCGAGGTGGGGGTTCCGGCCAGGGGATGTTCAACGCGTCCGCTGCTCTGTGGCACAGGTCAAAAAAAGGCCGGGATGGAGAAGTCCGTTTCAGGGAGCGCAGGTATCGGGGTCCTAAGGAGGTCCTCTCCCGGATCCTCGATTTCGAGTTCTGGTTCCTCCGCTGAAAATTCGCCCGAGGCTGAGATGGAGATCTCGTCTTCATTCATCATGCCCCTAGTGTCGAATTCGACTGTTAGGTCCACCATGGGAGCAAGCGGGTCAGGGCTGTCGCCCCATTCGACGCGCGTGCTGTCATGTATGCCGTAGCACCGCGTCCAGCATCTGGCTGCAGTGTGGGCAAGAGTCGGGCGCGTCCAGAGCTTGTCTTGCATGAAATATACCCAGGCAGACTGGACAGGCCTCATGGGTGTCCGTCGCTGCGAGGGCAAATCCACAGCCACTGGGACAGGCACGCGAGGTTGGGCTCGCCGTCCCGCTGGTTTTCCTTTGAAGTTTTGTCTTTAGCTTTCCCTACTCCGGAGGCATGTCCGAGACAAGGCGAGCGAGACCTTCCGGAATCCTTTTTCTTCGTTGTTCAGGTGTCTCCTCCGTCGTGTCGCTTTCGCTGGCTAGCCTTCTACATTAGTATGTTAGCCGGGGTAGCAGTTGTGGCGTAGTTATAACACCGTTGTAGCGAAGCAACCTGTAGAGAGAGGAGAGAAAAAGACTTTGAGGTTATAGAAATGTGCTGGACTTGCTTTTGCTAGTCCAGCCGTACGCAGGGAAAAATTCTCTGTGCGCTCTGTGCAGGGAGCGAGCTCACCTCAAGTTGAGCGATGGAGCAGCAGAGAAGTCCCGTGAAGAGAGGTAGTTCAGGTTTGCAAGGTGAAGTGCAAAAAGAGACAGTTGGAGGGGCGTCAGTCGCCTAAGTACCTAAAGGGCGGTACCTCTGGCGCGGGTGATGCCCCCTGCCGTAAAAGGCGTGAATGTATTCCTTCAGGTAATCGCACGGGGGTGCAATTCTCATAGCAAGTATGTTGCACCGAGAGACCGAACTGAAAGGGAACTGCTTATGAGACCCTATGAAAAATTACCATTCATGATTCAAATAAATCTAAAAGAACAACACATTTCTCTATGCCAGTCATGTAATTCTCTTTTTAAAGCCCAGGCAGTGTCCTTTTATTTAGCAAAACAGTTTAATATGAAAGGTGGCGCCAGTCCAAAGTGACTGTGTGTTTGAGACATGCTCATCCAGACCAAAGAGTCACTTAAAGCTGCTATATGTAACTTTTCTAACAATATATTTTTAACATATTTCTTCACTCTGTCACTAGATTGATGTTAGAGAGGTAATCTCTGAAAAAAACTAAAAAAAAATATTGTCCCCTTGCTTCTCCAGGTGGTAAATAAGCATTTCTAAAAAGAAAAAGTGACCCGCCATTTTCCAGCCAATAAAAACAAAGTTTGTAACCAGCCAATAAAAACCGAGCTTGAATTTGAATCAGCCAATAAAAACAGAGCTTGAATTTGAATTTCAACAGACCACAAGGGGGCAGAGCCATATATGGCTCTGAGGGGGAGGGATCAGAATGCTTTGCTTGTTGAAATTTTTTCTAAGTGCTGATGTTCTACAGAAACTGCAGACTTCACCGTTAATGACTCAGAGTCTGTGTGCATTGTTTGTTTCTAGTCATTTGGATTTTATTATTGGACTTGAGCTTTTTGATTCCTGTGTTTAATTTAGTTACTTGCGTTTTATTTATTTTATTTTGTTCTGCATTTTTACTATCACATTTGCTCCCTGTCTCATTTGGCTCAGTTTTTTTCTCATCTCCTTTTCAACCTCAGCTCCTGCATCTCTACAGTCCAGAAACAAGTTGGTTTTGTTTTGTTTATGCCATAGTCGGGTATTTTTAATGTTCTTTCTACATCACAGTTCATGGTCAATAATCCATGTAGAAAATACAACAAAGTTCACTCAGTTCATCTGGACGGTTTCTTTTTTATTGTTGAAACGTTTCATCCTCCATCCAAAGAACTTCATCAGTCCAAGGAGCCACAACAAACTCAGTCCCACAAGCGGCACACTCACATCTCAGTAACCCCGATAACTCAGTTTGTTGTGGCTCTTTGGACTGATGAAGTCCTTTGGATGAAGGACGGAACATCTCAACAAAACAAAAAGAAACCGTCCAGATGAACTGACTGAACTTTGTTGGATTTTCTTCTTGGATTATTGAGCATGAACTTTAATATTTTGAACCACTTTGGCTATGGCTGCCTCAGAAATCATCTTATCACCAGCAAACTGATTGGTCCCTTATGTGGGTTTGCTGCTTGTGGGACTCAGTTTGCTGTGGCTCTTCGGACTGATGAAGTCCTTTGGAAGAAGGACGAAAGTTCTCAACAAAAAAAGAAACAATCCAGATGATCTGATTGAACTGTGTTGAATGCTCCAATTCTCCTCATGATTATCTCTTTTTTGTATGTGAGCTTGCTGCCACTTCAGACGTTTTTTTGTTTTATTGTTTTAACATAAATATATTTCCTTTTGAGCTCCTATCTGCATTCTGGGTCCACAAACTTCCTGCCACCATGACAAAGTCTTCTCGAGCTATCCGTCTTTGATTAGACACGCTGTCTGTAGCATCATGAAAATCTTCAGTTACACAGCAAGTGAAGTCCAGGTTTTGAAAACCTCTTGGCTTCATTATCCTTCTGTCTGCTTTGCAAAGTTCAGGCCCTCATACATATAGAGATTAGTTCATCCGTGTTGGTACAGCTGCCTCTCCTCTAGTCCCAAACCAGCAGCAACAACAGCTGGAAAGACTGAAGTTTGTCTGGCTCATGGAGTCAGAAGTGCTGGGAAAATAAATGTATTCTGTTTGGAGTTGAACAGTCTGCTCACAAAAGAGCTAAATTGACTTCTGGTCCGAGGTAGAGCGGCATGGTGGCACAGTTAATGGAGCTGCTGCATCTCAGCAAGAAGGTCACCAGATCAAATCCCATCCAGGGACTCTTCTGGGTGCAGTTTGCATGTTCTCTCCGTGTAAATGTGGGTTTTCTTTGGGTACTCCAGTTTCCTCCCACAGACCAAAAACATGCATGTTGGACTGATTGGTAACTTTAAATTGTTCCTAGGTGTGAGTGAGAGAGTTAATGTATTTTTTTTTTTGTCTCTCTGTGGCCCTGGGATGGACTGGAGACCTGTCCACGGTGTTCCCGGCCTCTTTCACACTGACTCTATGGGCACCAGTGACCCCCACGACCCAGAAAGGAAGAAGTGGGTAAAGATAATGGATGGATGGGTGGATGGATGGACGGATGGATGGATGGATGGATGGATAGAAGGAAAGAAGGTTTGAGGTAAACAGATTTGCACTTTACGAAAGACAAATTGTGCTTTTATTAGGAAGGTGATGGTTTGTCAGAACACACTGCCAGTCGTTTTTTGTGTCAAATAAACAAAAGGTAGAAAAACAGCTGCATTACTGCACACCTGGTCAGATAAAACGTTTTATGTGCATCTGGTCAACATCAAAAACAGTTAAAATACACAAGGATCTGAGTCTGAGCCTTTCTACTGTTTCTGCAATTTTCAGTCATTTGGCAGTGACTGACAAATAACAACAAAGAAGAAAGAAAATGTAAAGTTGCATGAAACACTTTAATAACTGGAAAGCTGTATAATATTTGATCAGCCAGAGGCACCAGATCATTTGTCTGTTATCAGCTTCTTATCATGCCAAGGGCAATATCCAACCATATTTCATCTGGATGTCAAATGGTGAGCAGTTTCTCTTAAAAATACAAGTTGGGAATGTTAACTTGCACTTGATTTAAAATATAACAGAGAAAAAAAATATTGTTGCCTATGAGAGTAAACAGTAAAAATAACCAGAGAAATTGCATTTCCGAAATCACGGTGTGAATGCTTATTGTAGAATAAACATGTTGCATTGTAGCAGAAATGAAAGAACACGTCTTGATTTGCAGAATAAAGCAGAAAGACCTTTTTTTATTTATTTATTTGCTGAATTGGGTATACCGTAATATAGCAGAAATTAAAACAAAAATTCAAATAATCTGAATAAAGATTAAATTAAAAAAAATGTTTAAAAGTAGCTGAAACGTCAGAAAGAAGCTTAAACTACCAAAAGGAATTGTAAAGAGCTGAAATGAACTCAGTAAAATTAGTTGTAAAGGCTACATTTTGCACAAAAACACCGAAATTGTATCTGAAGTAGCAGAAAAGGCTTAAAATAACAACAACAAAAAAGTGAAAAAGAGCATAAACTGAAATTACGGTAAAGAAGTTAAGTAGGTTGAAAGGAGCAAAAAAATTACCATGAAAAACTTGAATTTATTGGAAAAAGTTAAAATTAGCTAAAAAATGCTTAAAATGTAGCTGAAAAGGTAGAACAAGCCTAAATTAGCAGAAAAAGACAGAAAAAAACATGTTTGTCTAATTAGGCAAGCAGAAATGAGCCTCAAAAAAAGGAAAATATAAGAAAAAATATGAAATTACCATATTTTCTAGACTATAGGTCGCAGTTTTTTGCCTAATTTGCATGCCCTGCGACCTATAGAGTGGTGGGACGTGTTTATGGATATTCCCCCATAATTTTAGACCAATTTTTGGCTCAGATATGACCGTTTTTCATTTTGGCAAAAAAATGGTGCAGTACCACTTTCGGCCGCTAGGGTACACCCACCGACCGTTCCCACCTCATGTGTCCGAAGGCAGCCTTGGTTGGATTTACTCTGTCGCTGCCCGGCCTCCTGCTCTGGAGGTAACTACTGTTAGCAGTGTTTGTTAGCAAGATAAGTCAAGAACCACAGGACAGATTTTTATCAAACTTACAGAAAGTAATCACTGTATGGACATTTACAAGTGA
This sequence comes from Garcialebias charrua, assembly GCA_038048925.1. Lineage (NCBI taxonomy): Eukaryota > Metazoa > Chordata > Actinopteri > Cyprinodontiformes > Rivulidae > Garcialebias > Garcialebias charrua. The sequence goes on along the minus strand of JBBPBX010058789.1, from coordinate 9,260 downwards.
CTAGTTTTATGAGATGTTTGAGATTAAAAAAATGATATTTTAGCATGTTGTTTGTTGTTAGCGGTAGCTACCTAAACGGATGCTATATATAAATAACTCATGATCTACAGGACATATTTTTTTCAAACTTACAGAATGTAATTATTTGGGTTTCATTTACAAACTGTGACCTGTATGAGACATTTGAGATCAAATTTGTTGTTTTATAGATGTAATCGTGTCGCGGTTAGCCTAGTTTTATTTCTGTGTATATTTTAGCAAATAGCTCATAAACTACTCGGCGGATTTTTTTCAGCTTACAGAAGTAATTATTTGGTATTCATTTACAAACTGTTTACCTGTATGAGACATTTGAGATAAAATTTTATTTATTTATTATTTATTTTCGCAGTGCACGCGACCGTTTGGACGACATCAAAGCGAAACAATTTAAATCCAGCAGATTTGACCATTTTGTGAATTTATTAAGGAACCGTTAAGCTCAGGAACCCTTGTGCTATAATGTCAGCTATAATTTTTAGCAAACAAATACTGTAATTGTTTTTACCGTGTTATTCTTGTAAAGTCCTTCCGTGCTCGCTCGCTTCTGTGGCCGCCATTTTCAGCAGGGCAAATGAGGCGCTGACACGTCGCGTAGCTTTGACACATAATAGATGCGACCTAAGGTGCGATTTGTTTATGGATTTTCCCAATTTTTTGCCAATAATTGGACAAAGCAACCTATAGAAAGGTGCGATCTATCAGGCGGAAATTACGGTAGTTAAAAAAAAAGAAGAAGAAGAAGAAAAAAGAAAGAAACCGACAAAGAGCAGCTAAAATATCAGAAAGAAGCTTAAATGCAGGAAAAGAGCCACCTGCATCATGAAAGACCTCACTCACCCAGCGCACTCACTCTTTGCCCCACTCCCCTCAGGACGGAGGTTGAGGAGCATCAAATGTAGAACCACTAGACTGAGGAACAGCTTCTACCCTGAGGCTGTTAGACTCATGAATAAATAAATAATAAGAATAAACACTGCAAAATATCACATCATGCTGATGCTGATCTGTTTTCTTGTTGCTGTGTTCATCTGTGACCATCTGCTCATACAGACTCGTGTTCGTGCTGCTGTTTATAATGATGTTTTTCTACTACATTAGGGCTTAGTGTATTACTAGTTGATGTTTCTCTTAGTTAATCCTAGATGTTATTACTGTTTTTCTCTTGCATTTGTTGTTGGATGTAACTGGGACCCCGTGTACATAATCTCGTTTTCATCACATGTACCACATGTGGTGCAAATGACAATAAAGACTCTCTGACTCTGACTCTCTAAATTACCAGAAAGTGGAAAGGGCCCATTTTTGTTGAATTAGGCTGAAGAAAGTTGAAATGAGTGCAAAACATGCGGAAATATCTGAAAAAGCTAAAATTAGCATAACACATCTAAATAGTAGCTGAAGCACCCGCTTCGGATGTTATCAACCATAGAATCGAACAGTTTCTCCCACACACTATGGGGATGATAACGGTTGATAGCGCGCATAGAATGGACTGATAACGTACTAGCATGTTTCAAATACCGTTACAATGGATGACAGCAGGCTCCGTTTACTTACGTGGTTAGGTTTCGATTTCACCCTCTTTGGTTAGGTTTAGGGTCTTGGTTAGGTTTAGGCACAAGGGTGAGCTGAGGTTAGGTTTAGGGTTGGACATCTGGGTCAGGCTTAAGGTTAGGTTGAGGGAAACGGTTACATAAGCTGCAAAACACAAAAACACACCACTTCCGGGTTCGCGGAAACACGCTGCCTGATAACAGCCATTAAAACGCTGATAACGTTCTTTCGAACATGCTAGTACGTAGACTGTACAGTTTCTCCCATACTCTATGTGGATAATAATGGTTGATAGCGCCCATACAATGGACTGATAACATCCAAGCTGAAATGAGTATATCGAGCTGAAATTAACAGAAAGAAGTTAGAAGCACAAAAATGTAGTTAGCATAAAAGATCTGTAAGGAGAACAAAACTGCTGAAAAAACTGCTGAAAGTAGCTGAAAAAGAGTTTAAATTTGCACAAAGAAGCTGAAAGAACCTACAACCTTTTACTGCTCCTTTCACATTTTGTTCTGGTTCAAACA
>JBBPBX010058788.1:0-21981 GCA_038048925.1 Garcialebias charrua | reverse complement strand
TGATTCATTAACAACATAGCAGTGGTTTGTGCTGTGTCGTTTGGAGCTGGTAGGCATTCTACCCATTTGGTGAATGCACAGGTTACCGTGAGAAAATATTTATTTCCTCTAGAGCTCTTAGTGAGTGGTCCAACCCAGTCGATCTGGAGGTCAGACCATGGGAATGCAATGCCTCTGCTTTGCAGTGGTGCTCTGTGAAGTGGTCTGGTTGGCTGAAACTGGCCACAGACCACGCACCCTTCAATGTAGTCCTTGACATCCTTCTTCATTCCAGGCCAATAGGCAATTTGTTTTAATGCCGTCAGCGTGGCTTTATCTCCTTTGTGTCCTGCGGACGGGAGATCATGGGCATGAACTAACATCACCCCCCTTTGGTCATGGGGAACCACGAACACAGGTGAGGACGTTGGTCCATGAGCGAAAGTTAAGATGCCCTTGATTAGTTTTAGCTGTTTGCGCAGCTGATAGAGGACCTTAAGGTCTGGATCGGAATCCAGGTCGTCTTTAGACGGACTATTTTTGTTCGGATCAGTCAGGTACAGTATCATGGAGTTGATAGCAGGATCCGACTTCTGTAGTTGGATGATGTCTGGGTCAGTCAGTGCGGGTCGTACAGAGACTGCGTTGTCAGCAGGTCTGGTTGCGGCCTGTGCACGTGTGACTGCCATAACCCTGACTGAAGGTTGTGTTTGCAGAGTCTCGATTAACCAGGAGGGGTCGAAGGACCATAGAGGACCTTCGTCGGCTCCTTCCTTGGCTAAGGAATCTGCAATGTCATTGTAGTGCTTGTCATCGCCTGGGACTCTAGAATGCCCTGGAACTTTCTTCCAGTAGATCTGTAAGTCGTGTGATGTCACCAAGTGATCACACGCTATGAAAAGCTCTTTGTGTTTGACCACTTTTCTGTCGCTTGTTAGGAAACCGTTCTGTTTCCACACAGCGAGGTGACAAGCGAAACTCAAACGAGCATAGTTAGAGTCAGTGCAGATGACTAGCGTCTTGATGGAGCGTTCTACTACCATCTGGAGAGCTATTAGGATTCCTGCAATCTCAGCGTACTGAGAAGTCTGAGATCCTAATTTGTAGCTGAAAGTTATCTGCTCTTGGTCTTGGAGGAGGACCCCTCCAACACCTGCTCTGCAGATCTTGTCGCGGAGGAATGAAGATCCATCCACGTACAATGTTGTCATATCTTTGCAGATATTGTCATCAAAGAAGTGGTGATTCGGGTCTTCAGTTACTGGGGGTTTTACCTCAACCGGCGGCTGGGTGGCTGGTACATCTTGTGTACACTTCTGGCAGATTGCCAAGTCCGTCCCCAGATGAGACTTCTTGTTTTGACCATAACGTATGTCTAGGTTAAAACTTTGAAGCGCCATGAGCCACGTTGCAACACGTGAGTTTGTCACCACACCATCTCTGATGCGTTCACTGTTAAGAAAGGTCACTGGCTGGTGTTGTGTTTCCACAATGATTTTCTGTCCACCAATGTAGCTGGAGAAATGTTTAACTGCCCACACTGTGGTCAGTAAAGCTTTCTCACAGTCTGAGAATCTCAACTCGGGGCCTGCCATCGTTTTGCTGGCGTAGGCTACTACACGTTTGTCTCTGTCGTGTATCTGGTACAGACCTGCACTTATGCAATGAGCTGAGAAGCCCACTTCCAAGTAAAACTCTTTGTTGTAGTCTGGGTAGACTAAACAAGGGGCTGACTTGATCCTGTTTATAAGAGCGTCCATTGCCTGTTGCTGTTTGTCAGTCCAAACAAATGGTACGTCTTTTTTAAGGAGTTCAGTCAGTGGTTTCGCAAGGTCCGCATAGTTTTCGATGAATTGGTTCGAGTAGTTACACACGCCCAGAAAACTTTGTAGTTCTTTGAGATTGGTGGGGACTTTGAGATTGTCGAGGCCTTGGGTGCGAGTCAGCTGTGGTTGTACTCCGTCAGGACCTACAAGTAGGCCAACGTAGTCCACTTTGGTTCTGCACCATTGGCATTTTGACAGTGATATCTTAGCACCAGCAGTTGTCAGCTGATTCAGAACGTGGTCGATCTCAGCCAAATGTGAGTCCAGTGTTGGCTGCCTCAAAAGGACATCGTCCACGTAGATCAGTGTTCCACGCTCGTGGGCGTCTGGACATGCTTTGTTCAAGAAGATGTTGAACTCTGCAGGTGAGTTAGCGTAGCCAAAGGGACACCTGTTAAAGGTGTACTGACGGCCACCAAAAGTGAAAGCTAGTTTGTACTGGTCCTCGGCGCGCACAGGGATGGTCCAAAAACCAGAGGCGACGTCGAGGGTCGAGAAGTACTTACCATTGGTGACCTTGGGCAGTTCCTGTTGGAGTTGCGTCATAGGCCATCTGGATAAGGGAACTTGTTTGTTTAGCTTTCGGTAGTCTATAGTGAGTCTCCACTTACCATTTGGTTTTAACACCGGCCATAAAGGCGCAGAGTAAGTGCTGTTACAGTATCGGATGATACCTTTTTCTAACAGGTCATTAATGATTTCTCTGATAGGTTGATGTGCTGCCAGAGGAATCTTGTACTGTCTGACAAATGCAGGGGGAGCATTAGGCGGGGTTGGGATGCTCACTGTGTGGAGCGTGGTCAACCCACAATCCATCGAGTCAGTCGAGAATGATCTCTCATATTTTAGAAGAACTTTGCGAAGTTTGTCCCTTTCTTCATCAGTTTTCAGGGCGTCGGCTTGGGCGACCACCTGGTCAATCTGTGAAGCAACTGAGAGGGGTTCTTGTTCTTTGGGGAGCTCCAGTGAGTCCCCTTCAGTGTCGTAAAACCTGTCAACAGGTAGTGCACTGTAAGTTTGGGGGCATAGACTGTCTCCTTTGTTGAAACCGAACCTGCGGACAGTGTCCTGGTCGGACTCAGTGGGGGAGAAAAGAGCTATGGCCTGTGTTGGTTTCGTGAACAAGACTTGCCCCGTGTGTTGATTTGGGATCAAGTTTTCTGGGAGTCCTCCCAGAAATGGAATGCTTAGCTCAAAATCATGAAAATCAGTAGAGATCAACCATCCTAGCTGTGTGTTTTTTGGGATCAGTACCTCTTCTGTGCTTGTGTTGCACACAGCAACAGTCGTGGTTCTGCAGTCGAGGGTCACTTGGCATGTGGCCTCCATGGACAGTCCTAAGTTGAAAAACATAGGAGATGGTTGAAAGTATGCCTGTTTTGTGCTAATAGCTTGTCCTTTCATGATGTGACACATCACTGGCTTGTTCATAACCTGAGGTGGTACCGCAGTGTTATGGCTGTTAGCAACCTGGCAGACCTCTGGAATGGTCTGTCCAGCCTTAAGGTTCTCTGTGGTCAGCACAGGAGAGTCCTTTGTGGCCGTGTCTAGTGACCACAGTACATTGTTGTTGATGTCCACTCGGACACCTAATCTTACCAAAATGTCGGAGCCTATGTAGGTTGCATGTGGTAAGTTCGGGACCACGAGGAACGGGTGATCCAGTTCTCGTTGGTTCCAGATTAGTTTCAGGTCAATGATCCCTATTGCGGTCATTACCTGTTTATCGTTGGGGTCTAACGAAAAGCGGAAAGCCTTTTTGTTCATATCTAGACCCAACTGTTTCTTAACCAAGGTTCCATAGACAGCTTGGCTGATCGCTGATTTCTCCGTCCAAGGAGATAGAACAGCATCATCGGTGTGGGATCCTTGGATCTCAACACCTTTGACTACCTGTGGTAGGTAGTGTTCGGTGAGCGCCGACTGTTTCAGCTCGCAGAGGGGGCTCTCTTCTGCCTCACCTATTTTGGAAGGTTCACTTACCGGGATTGTGCTCTCGGTTGAGGATTCCCTTGTGCCTTCTGAGGTACCTGCTGTTAAACAGTCAGTGTCACCTTGTGTAGGCATATCGATCGGCAGTGGTTGGCTCACTCTGGTCCACATTGTTTGATCGCCATAATCTATAATCGCGTCAAAGCGGTTTATAAAGTCTTGGCCAACCAAAAATGGGAATGAGTCAACGGTGGACACGTGTACCGGGTGGTACAATGTCGTTTCACCAATCTGCATGTGAACCATGGCTATAGCTGTCAGGGTTGTACTCGTATCCGAGAGGCCCTGCAAGACTATAGCACATTCTTTGAGGGGTATTTCCCTGTCAACACCGTTAGCAGCTAGCCGTAGCTCTTCCAACAGTGTGGGTGACATAATGGATATGTCTGCCCCACCATCCAAGAGGGCCTCTTTTGTGAGGACCCCTTCCAACGTGATGGACAGGTAAGCTTTCTTAGCGGGCCCCTTTCTGATAATGTTACACAGGAACCTATCAGGTTTTCTCCGACGTTTATCACGTCTACCCCTGACTGTGTGACTTTCATTTATCAGTACTGGTAGTGCAGACACACATGGGTCTGAGTGTTCAGTTTGTGGCGAGCCACTATCATTGGTGAGTGAGCTTTCCCCCCCTTTTCCAGACGAGGGGTTCTCGGACTCCGTAACAACGATGTCATGGATACATTTAACGTTCTGTTGACTGTCGTTACCCTGATTGCCAGGAGCCTGACCATCAGTATCTTGGTGATTGTCATCAATTGTGGCATTGATGTTATTTGTGTGCTCAGAGTTACTATCAATGATAGTGCTACACATCACACCAGGTTTGTTCTCATTTTTTGTATTACCCCACACTTCGAACATCTGACGTATGCTCTCCATGTCTTCTGGGGACAGAGGGCTACGGCCTTTCCTCTGGAACTTTTGCGATTTTTTGCCTGTCTCGGACTGTTCTGTTCGAGGGGTAGGAGGGGCTTGTCCTTGACTTGGGGGTTCCTGTCGGGACCACCCATTATTATATGGTTTACTCTTGTGACCATCTTTCTTATCCTTAGGACGTGCATCCCCCTTTTGATATCGTCTTCCGACCTCTGGGTCTTGTCTGAGCCACTTCGGGTCATAGTTCCAGCGGACACCTTCGCTACGTGTTTTGTCTTGGATTTGACCATCTCACCCGGGCACACCTCAAAGGGTGTTTTGCTTGGTGTGCAACCTGTAAAAACATCTATCGCACACTCTCTTATTTCATCGATGGACCTCCGTTTGTAGTTCGCGCTGACATGAACTTTCTCCCTTATGTCAGGGCAGAGGTTTTGGCTGAAAATATACTTAAACCCTACCTCCTCCTCCATTTCAGGTTCGCATCTGTCCCCGAAATAGGCACGGAATATTCGGTCATAATATGACCTTGGGTGTTCATTCCTACCTTGCTTGATGTTAGCTGCTGCTATGATGCCATCGGGCCCCGTGCAAGGAGTAAACTCCTTTATCAGCGCAGCACAGAGAAGACTGTAGTCTTTCATCACTGCTTCTCGTTGACGCTTCATAAAAGCATGCACTGTCCTGTCCGATGTTAACCTTAACAGACAGATTCTATCATCAGCTGTAGCTTCTGGGAAGCGTTGAAGCTGGAAATCAAGGTCATCGAGATAGATCTTGGTTTCGTGTGAGCCCATCGGGCCTGGAGTGAAGGTTTGAATACTTTTAGCCATATTCCGTAGTTCAGCCATTGAGAGAGGAGTTTGTGGGTTATTATCAGATCCACCCACCGGCGCCTCCGGTGGGATTGTCGGTTTTAGAGGCCCTAAGGGACGGCGCGGTGGTGTTGGTGTTCTAGGCGGTGGTGTTGGTGTTCTAGGCGGTGGTGTTGGTGTTCTAGGCGGTGGTGTTGGAGGTCTAGGCGGTGGTGTTGGAGGTCTAGGCGGTGGTGTTGGAGGTCTGGGCTCATCTAGAGACTGACCCTTAATTAATGCCAGACGTTTTTTCTTTTCTTGGTTTAATTTGTATTCAGTTGAGGCCAGCTTCTCCCTGCACTCTTTTAATTCTGCGCGGTTGTCTGTACACTCGCGTTGTAATTCACAACACCGACTGTATAGTTCATCTTTTTCAAGAATGACCGCATCATGTCGTGCCTGAATCCTGAGATTTTTCTGTGTGGTCTCATTGTATAACTTTAAAGTATGACCTTGGCATTTCATGAGTTCATCACGGGTCTCATTTGCATCCTGTAAACTTTTAGTTAAACGATCAATCTCAGCCTGTTTTTGTTTGTGAACCAGTTGAGCAGCATCGTTCGTCTGAGACTGTTTTAGTGACTGAACCTCCACCTGCAGTTTGTCAGCTTCAGCTCGAGCTAGTTGTAAATCAACATTTAATGTTGATCTTTCCGCCTTACGTTTGCTTTGTTCACGCTTCAAATCATGCTCTAGAGCTGAATTTTCCCTGACTTCCTGGTCCAACCTTGCCTTTAGTAACAGGGCCAGCTTTGCTAAACGCGCCATACTGACCTTTTTTGCTTCCTTTTTTGAGCGACTTTTTGCCATTGTTGACAGTTCAGCGTTTAATGTCAGTGGAGTCAGTTCAGGCACCTTTTTACCATAATCTGTGAATATTTTAGCAAGCTGCCCTAAAACCACATCAATACGGTCGGGCTCATGTTTTCCAGGCTTTTGATCCGGACCTTGAGGATCAGGGTCCACTGGTTCTGGATCTGGTTCTGCATCTGACTCTTTGTCCGATTCAGGATCTGATTCAGGGTCTGGTTCATGATCTGATTCAGGATCTGAATCAGGAGGATTCACCGTTGGGTCTGCACCTGAGTCTGTGACCAGCGCCACATCTACTTCTTCTTCGTCTGCCATCGTTATGTTTTGATTTTGTTTGAATCAAAATTTAGCAGATTTGTTTAATTTTGCTCCAAGAGAATGTATCTGGAGTGAGAAGTGTACTTTTGTTTGCTATCTTAAATTCTTTTGTATTTAAAATAAGCAAAAATGTTTGTCTGTACCTCTGTAAAATTTTATTTAAAATAAACAGGATTTTTTGTTTGTGTACAGAACAATTTTTTAAGCTGGTAATTTCACCATAAAAATGCTGACTTTTTTATGATGTCTTTGAGAAAACTCATCTGTCAACGTCTTTTAACCAACAGGGGGCAGCTTCAAGTCTTAAAACTTATCACGAGGAGACTGATTTATTTCATTCAGTATTTAAACTAAAAACAACCTTTTCAGAATTAGTTTCTAGTGTGTCAGTGATAAACGCTCGAACCACGTTCTTGTCAGAGACAAATCTATGTTGTTAGACAGTTTAGATGGCTTTAGATGAGTTTTTTAAGCTTCTAGTGAAACCTCTTTTCACCGTGTGTGTGTGAACTGCGTCTGCTTGTCACTCAAAGTGCATCAGGAAATGACGACAAGAATGGGCGGGCCAACGCAGCGTGCGTAGCGCGTCACCAGCTTCGTACGTGAGCGAGGCGGAGCTCGCTACAAGATACGTGACGTCAACAAATCAATCACAGCGTTTGTAGTCCTTTTCCCAAGCAATCATGGTGAATGTAGTTTTCTTACCTTCGACCAATGAAGTACCGGAAATGACGACAAAGTGGGTTGGTCGCAACGGCGTGCGTTCCCACTACAGCGAATCAGCGCTCGCTACGAGTGATTGACAGCTCACAGCTCTCGTTTCATCCAATCACAGCTCATAAACAGACATGCAGGGCACGTCTTTTTAACGTTAGCTTGCACAGCACACCCCAACTTTATAGACTCTTAAAACAACTCAAACGCTTCAAATTAACTTCCCAAAATTCTGAAACGTGGCAATCACATTTAAAACAGGCACAACTAAGCTACGCTTAGTAACCCAGCACTGCAGCTGTTGAACAAACACGGACTCTCTCGGAGCGCGTCAAGGTCGGTTCCGGTCCACTTTTTCATGGAGCAGAAATCGGGTCTGAACAGAACCACTATCCGACAGCGTTCTAACAGTAATATGCTTCTATGACCTGCTCTAACATGTAAAATACCACAACAGCAATCTTGTAGATGTTAAATTATAGCTTTCAGGCTTTTGACTCGGCGGTCAAACAAAGCTTTGTACAGGAGTCTGCGTGAACTGGACCGAACAGAACCAGAACCCCCACAGACCACGGCTGACAAAACTTCACCTGAATGCTTCCAACAGCGTCTAACAGAGTTGAAACGATAATAATCTCACAGCTTCAAATGATAAAAACATGCAGAATCTGCCTGCTTTGAACACTTCCAGCCAAAATCATTATCCTCAGAGTTTAAAACTTGGATCCTCTTATGCAAACATGACGTTACAGTTCATGAGAGACCACAGATATCAATAAACTTTCAGAACCACGTACGAGGCCACCAGATGTAAAGGATTATGAGGAGGTCAATATTAATACTGACCTCTTTACCTTAATTAATTTACTTATTCAGATTGAATAGTAAATTCACGGATTCTTTTCTTTTTCAGTTTACCCAATATATCTGTGATCTTTATTTTTTTTCATTCATTCAACCTTTATTTAGTCAGGTAAATCTTTTGAACCTCATGGGCTCATTTACGAAAGCGACCTGCTAAAACTAAAGAACAATGAACAGCAGTGATAGAATTTCATTAAACAATAAACAAACAAACAATAAACAATAGAAAACAAAAAGAGAGAAAAAAACAAAATATATATATATATTTTTTTCTATTTTTTTTTTTTTTAACAAAGTATCAAAAAACTAGCAAAACATTATAAGGTAGACGTATAAAATCAAAGACAGGAACAAATCTGCATTGGTTTTTGCCAGGATTCCAACAGATTCTGAAATGATATGATATGATATGAAATGATATGATATGATGGATAAATATGATATGATAATGATATGATATGATGGATAAATAAACAGAGCCATTAAGTGACAATGGACATTGACTTAGCTTGGTATGCCAGGCGACACTACCATTTATTTAAAATAAATCAACTAAATTAACACCATTACACTTGATTGACATGATTTCACTTTCTTTCAAATTAATACGTCAGCACACTTAAATTTAACACAACAGACTTCAATATTGGATGTTAACATATTTAGTCTGTGGGCTCTTTAGCTTAAAATAGTTTCCAGCTTAGATTGGGAGGGAAAAGAATAGGAGGAAAGATTTAAGAAGAAATTATCGTGAGCATGATACCAGAGTGACACTTCTCATCCGACTTCTGCTAAAATCCAGGTACGTTTTGTAAACAGCTCTTTACCTTTCGACGACGAGTCTGATAAAGAAATGACACCAGCCTTCAGATGCACAGAGTCCTTTAGTCCCAGCACGTCCAAAACTGGTTCTAGTTTACGTTTCAACGTCTCCTGGTTTCGCTTGGTCATCAGAGAATATGTCAGCTCCTGGCCTCTGACTTCAAGATAAACTTATTCCAGGAAGGAATAAACAAAGTTTGAGCTTACGCTCATTCGAAGTGGACCCATAACAACATGTTATCAGTCCCAGCTGGATGACGAGTCCTTAGCGTGTGACTGGTGGTCATTCAGCTCTTTGGGAAAAGTTCACATCTCTTTCGAAGCTCCCAGAAACTCTGAAGCGTTTCCGCACAGTTAGAACTTAAAAGAGGATCAGAGAGGAGAGTTCACTTGTCTTATCTCGACCCAAGGTTACAGCCCGAGCAGAGGGAAATTGTTTAGGAAAAAGACAGAGCAGCTGGAGCCCTTTTCAGGAGAAACAACGGATTACTGTCTTCTGGCTTTCTAAACAAACCGTCTGGTCTCTCTGACCCGAGACTTCACCTTTAACACAGCAGTGAACACAGTTTAACTCTTACAGAATAACACAGCTTAAAAGCACACATCATGAAAATGACAAAAGTTATTCTTTTGATCACATCAGCCTAAAATCAAAGATAGAAATAGTCTCTTTTGGTGACTATATTTATCAGATTACAGCTAAATGAATGATTTTGTAGTAAATGTCTTGCTTTACTGAAAGGTCAGTAAAGGTCATCACTGGACAGTTCAAAAACCTTAGTTTGACCCTGGGTAGGTCCACTACATATGTTAGAACTCTGACTTAGACCATGTTAGAATTTTCTATAATGTTCTATATGCACCACACCAAGGGAGATGTTGAAGTCCTAGGCAGATGTCCAGGGCTGAAGGCCTTGTTATACTCTGTAAGACGCCCTGTCGCACGTCTTTTACCCCCCGTTGAGTGAGCAAACATTGCGCAACTTTTGGCCGCACTCCCGCTGTGATCCACCGGTGACAGCCCGTCTTGTACATGGCCCCCAAGCAGAACTCCGAGACGCCGACGATGCGGCTCGCAGCGTGTGATTGGTTCAAAGTTTGTGGGCGTTTTTTGTTTTTGCTTTGACAGACATGGATAGTTTTGAAGAGAAACTTGTCTGTGTGTGCGCGCGCACGCAAACCGTGCGCCTCAGCACACTTTGCGCATTGCACCCAACACACACACACACACACACACACACACCAATACATATATATATATATATATAAAATATATATATATATATATATTTACGCGCGCGCACACAAAAGCATGCGCGCGCCTGCATGCACCCTTTAAAAGAAAGCAAACTCCGCTGTTAAACAACAAGCCGTGGTGGTCTAGTGGTAAACACGTTGCGCTGCCACTCCCAAGGACGTGAGTTCAAATCTCACATGGTTGAGTTTTTTTTATTTTTATAATACGGTTATACGGGTACAGCGTGCAAAACTGTAACTAAAGCCTATTTTTATTTTACAGAAGAGAGCCATAATCATACCTGCAAACTCAGAAGGGATGAAAAAGGTGACAAACGTTGCGCCAACCGCCCCCCCCCCGCCCCGAAAGATTTTGTAAATTTTTTAACATGCTTCAGGTAAAAGTCATTTACTAACCTGACCAACCAAAAAATTATTAACCAACAACAGCAGCAAGTCAAATACAGCAGAACATTTTGCTAACAATGCGCTGCTCCGAGTCAACAGATGCATTTAAAAACTTAAGACTTATCTCTTCAGACAGGCTTTTGGTTAATTTTGTACATTGATTTTAGAGTTTGTTATGTTTTACCTTTTTGTATAGTACTTCTGTGATTTTATGATTTTATTTTTCCTTTTGTAAAGCACTTTGTGACTCTCATGTCTGTGAAATGTGCTATATAAATAAAACTTACTTACTAACAGTAAAAACTCATTTCTTAAATGTTTTGCCAGAAATTTTTGAATAAAGTAGATGCCATTTCCTGCATTCTGGTGTATTTTAACAAGTTGTTAAACATCTATGTTTACCTACATGTAAACACTTGATTCAATAACTATTTTAGAGACATCTAACAAAATAAAGTCAGGTCCTGTGGACAGATTAAAAAATTGTTGAAATTATTATTGATCATGCATCAGGATATTTTAGAGACACCTCATTCAACTAGTTCATATAGACATCATCCTGTTTTTAAACTCACTCCTGTGGCTAAGATAATGAAATTAATGTGACAATTTATCACAGTGACTTTAGAGGTGCAATTGACTTTTATTTTGTTAATTTTTATTTAGTTTCATTTGTAACACAACATGCCATTTTACTAAACAATGGTGACACTCAATAAAAATATTAACTTTACCCAATGAGCAGGTGACATTTTAATAACCACCAGCAGTGAATTTAGGAGGGGCTTTTTAGTTTTCTGATTTAGTGATACACACCGTGGTGAAGTTAGTTCACGACTCCGTCATGTTTTCATCAGCGTGGTGTTCTCCCGTGTCACTTTGCAAAACTGCGTGTTGCAGTTTTTTTTTTTATCTTTGTGAAGCTTCAAGAACTCCCACACGTTGGAGGAGTTGGCTCGAACAGTTTTCTCTGCTCTCTTCCCTCGCGCTCTGTTGAACCTCCGCGCGCAACTCACACAGCTCTCTGGACTCGCGCTGCGGAGATTTTTCTTTCTTTTTTTACTTCAGTTCAAAGACTTCGCTGTCATCTCCTCCCCCCTGTCTATCCTGAGGTTGTGATTGGCCAAAATGACGCGCTCCAACAAAGATGTTTTATTGACGACAGATGCATTACTCTGTCCTGAAATCTAGTCAGTGGGAAACAATGCATTCTAATCTGTCACGGGTCTGACCCCACCCCCCACCCCCGAAAACATAAACTCATCGGATCTATACAAATCACGTAAATGATATATTTTGCTTTGAAAATGGCGAATTTCGCCGAAAGGTGACTAGTTTGCAGGTATGCATAATAATGATTACAAAAAAACATTACTGCCATCCATCAAATGTTTTGTTTTACAAATTGAAATTGCTAAAGTTTTTTTTTTAATGATTTGGTTGACTATAATATTCTTTTATTATTGTTCAAAGCTCAGAATTTATGGTTTTGTGTGAGAAATCATTTAATATCTTATTTTTTTATATATGTGATTGCTATTTGAATTGATTGTTAATTTTGTTTGAAGAAGGGGCAGAAATAATGAGATTTTTTTCTTCTTCTGCCTCCTTTCATTTCATGTATTGTTTTGTTTTATAATGTGGTTTTGTAAATAATTTTCTTGTGTTTTTACAATTTGAAATGAATAAATTCAATAAAATAAAATAAAAAGTTGAACCGAGTGGGAATTGAACCCGAGTCTTTTGAGTGGAAAGCGGACGCGTTCCCCGCAGGACCACTGAGGCATTTACAGATTTTAGAGGTCCAATTTCTTTTAAACAAACCACCTCTCATGAAATCCTGGTATGCAGTGGGAGGGAAGAGGGAGGGATTTATTATAATTTATCCCCCACGTCTTGCCAAGTATAAACACTCAATGCGGTCAGTGACACACACGCAATTGCATCATCGCTGGGTTCACTCAACGGGGGGTAAAAGAAGTGAGACACTAGTATAAACCTAGCTTGAGTCAGGCGACCTGAGGCTGGCAGGTCACACGCTAGCCGTCAGCTCTGGCATCTTATTTGACCTGTTGGAGGGCCAGGTCACACACTACAGCCTGTAGACATCACCCCCCAACATATAAGGAATAGTTTTACATTCACCCAGAGGAAAGTGATTAATTGCTTGCATATCTGATGATATTGAATTGGGAGTTTTATTCAAGGAAACCCTTTGGGATCCTCGAACCAGGGGGAGTTGTTAGATATTTATGTAGACTGGTCCTGGGGTTTTGATCTACTCAGAGACGGGATCATAATGAAATTATGATCTGGTTCCGACTGGGTTAAACTGGACCAGCAGCTCTAAAAAGAGTCTCCCATGGATTCAATATCTGTCAAGGAATAGTTTATTTTATATTATAAGATTATTTTCTTCTTCTGCTTCCTTTCATTTTAAATTTGTTCTTTATTTTTCTGAATCTTTTGTAATTATCTTTTGTTCTTTTGTATTTTTTAAATTTGAAATGAATAAATAATTAAACTACAAGCCCAAAACCAGAAAAGTTGGCACGTTGTGGAAATCGCAAATAAAAACAGAATACAATGACTTGCAAATCTTTTTCAACCTATATTCAATTGAACACACTGCAAAGACCACATACTTAACGTTCGAACTGGTAAACTTTGTTATTTTTTGCAATTATTAGCTCATTTGGAATTTGATGCCTGCAACATGTTTCAAAAAAGCTGGCACAAGTGACAAAGAAGACAGAGAAATTTGAGGAATGCTCATCAAACACTTATTTGGAATATCCCACAGGTGAACATGCAAATTGGGAACAGGTGGGTGCCATGATTGGGTATAAAAGCAGCTTCCTTGACATGCTCAGTCATCCACATAGAAGGATGGGGCGAGGGTCACCACTCTGTGAACAAATGCGTGGGCAAATTGTCGAACAGTTCAAGAACAACTTTTCTCAACGAGCTATTGCAAGGAATTTAGGAATTTCACCATCTACGGTCCGTAATATCATCAAAAGGTTCAGAGAATCTGGAGAAATCACTACACGTAAGGGGCAAGGCCGAAAACCAACATTGAATGCCCGTGACCTTCGATCCCTCAGGCGGTACTGCATCAAAAACCGACATCAGTGTGTAAAAGATATCACCACATGGGCTCAGGAATACTTCAGAAAACCACTGTCAGTAACTACAGTTCGTCGCTACATCTGTAAGTGCAAGTTAAAGCTCTACTATGCAAAGCAAAAGCCATTCATCAACAAGATCCAGAAACGCCGCCGGCTTTGCTGGGCCCGAGCTCATCTGAGATGGACTGATGCAAAGTGGAAAAGTGTTCTGTGGTCTGATGAGTCCACATTTCAAATTGTCTTTGGAAACTGTGGACGTCGTGTCTTACGGACCAAAGAGGAAAAGAACCATCAGGACTGTTATAGGCGCAAAGTTCAAAAGCCAGCATCTGTGATGGTATGGGGGTGCATTAGTGCCCAAGGCATGGGTAACTTACACATCTGTGAAGGCACCATTAATGCTGAAAGGTACATACAGGTTTTGGAGCAACATATGCTGCCATCCAAGCGACGTCTTTTTCATGGACGCCCCAGCTTATTTCAGCAAGACAATGCCAAGCCACATTCTGCACGTGTTACAACAGCGTGGCTTCGTAGCAAAAGAGTGCGGGTCCTCCCCTGGCCTGCCTGCAGTCCAGACCTGTCCCCCATTGAAAATGTGTGGCGCATTATGAAACGTAAAATACGACAACGGAGACCCCGGACTGTTGAACAACTTAAGCTGTACATCAAGCAAGAATGGGGAAGAATTCCACCTGAAAAGCTTCAAAAATTGGTCTCCTCAGTTCCCAAACGTTTACTGAGTGTTGTTAAAAGGAAAGGCGATGTAACACAGTGGTAAATATGTCCCTGTGCCAACTTTTTTGCAATGTGTTGCTGCCATTGAATTCTAAGTTAATGGTTATTTGCAAAACAAAATAAAGTTTCTCCGTTCGAACATTAAATATATTGTCTTTGCATTCTATTCAGTTGAATATGGGTTGAAAAAGATTTGCAAGTCATTGTATTCTGTTTTTATTTGCGATTTGCACAACGTGCCAACTTTTCTGGTTTTGGGCTTGTAAAAAAAAAATTAATTAAACTATTTTGCTTGCTACATCACGTAGAAAGGCTGTAATGCACCGTCCCATGTTTCTCCACATGCATCAATCCACATAAGATCCATTGAGATCATACTTAGTCACGCCCCCTCATACACATGACAGGTAGAGCTCCCCTTCTGTGAAGGGCGGGGCCTAGACCCTATAAATTAGTAATGACACTGGACATCTCTCTCTCTTCCACATGCTGATCATATCAGAGAGCCAGCGCTGTAAACTGTAACCTTTTCCTGCCTTAACTTTAATACAATTTATAAAACTTAATTCAGGTTTCTTTGATTTATTTAGTATGAGTGCCACTTCTGAGGAAGATCCGAACAGGGGGAGGGGGACGATGGAGCTGGAGGCGGGTCTGGGTCCTGGGAGCCAAGAGGAAGTCTCCGGGGGCCTGCACCCAGCTCCTCAACGTAACAAATGACTTCAATCATCTAGAGTCAAAACATGAAAAACACATTGAAGTTTTTTATTTATTTAACTTAGCAACACAAAAAGTTCTCTACTCTTTGGATATGGGGGCGACATTCAAACTTTTAGTGGAAACAGCTGAGCAGGAATGTTGGTCCCATTACAGCTTCCAGTGCTAACATGTGTTTTATGTACAGAGTTTGTACCAACAGGAGACACAGATCAGCTTTTATTTTGAAAGAACCTCGCAAACGTGACTACCTAATTCATGGTGTTAGCGCGTGCACAACCAAACCGCGTGAGCGCTGACTTTTAGAAGTGGAGGCTGCTGGACCGAAGTATAATATTGAACAATTTTACTAGAAATTACAACCATACCTGTTAGAGAACACCCTCAACACACACCTCCGCCCTCTTCATCTTAAATTAATACATGTAGGGAATTTGGGTCTCGGGTGTGCTGCAATGGTTTTACATCTCTGTTGTTAAGAGCACCTGGGACTCAATTTTATATACACTTTAGACATTCATTCATAAACATCTTCATAAAAGTCACATATAGGGAATGGAGTGAGCACTATGGCTATGGGTGGCGGGATGACATCAATCTCGCCCCCATGCCTATGCTCACTCAACATTATGCATCTAGACAATTAGGGCCTGGGTTAGAGTTGGAGTGGAGGGGAAACTGGTATAATGCTAGCCTTTGCTCCTTCTCTTTCCCTTTTAAATACACTTTACAACAACACTCACCAACAGTACATTTGGGGACGGGGGTGTGTGTGTCGGGGTCTTGATTTGTTAATTTCAATTTTATTTATTTATGTATTTATTTATATATTATTTATTTATTTTTCTCTTACCCCCCTGGTTGCCTTGCGGACATTCTGGGGGTGGGCCGTCAGGGGTTGTGCTGGGGTGTGGGGGGGTTCGGGGCCTGCGGGTTCGCCGTGGGCGGGGCTGGCAGTGCGCTCCCTCTGGGGCTGCTTGGACTCGGGTGTCCTGTCCTGTCGGCGGGGCGCGGGGTGTGCCGGATCTTGGGACGTCTGCTGCTCTCCACCCCAGAATGAATGGGTCTACCTCCTGGGTTTGGATGTGGGCTGCCCCATGTAGGGAGCAGGTACATGTCTTGGACCTAGGGGGTATAGAGTGTGCATCGGGATTATGAATGGAGCGTGTCGTTATTGTTTGTCTTTCTGTGACTGAGGGTGAGGATGAGGGTGGGTCTGAATGAGTGTGTCTGTGTATGAATGTTTAAGTGTCAGGCTGGGACTTGGACTGCCCCCTCTCTGATACTTCTGAGGCTACCCAGTGTCGCGCTCCTGCCACGTGGCCCCCTGGTGGGTGTTCCTCTGCCTACGGGCGTGCTTGGGGCCCTCACTATCTGGGGCTGGGCGCTTGGGCGTTTGTCAGCTCGGCCTGGTGGCTGCCTGGTGGGGCTCGGGTCCTCTGGTCCTGTCAGGTCTGGACCTGAGGGATGGGCGTCCCCGGTGCCCGAGCCTCGGTGACCGGCCCTGGGGCTACGTCGGTGCAGCGGGCTCCGGCGGGGGCCTGTGTATTGTCGCTGTTGACCCCGGGGGGTCATTGTGTGTGGTCCCTGGTGGGGTTCGTCCGGTTCTTCCACTTGGTCGGATCTGGGGAGTGGACGAGTGGCTCGTCCTGTTCGGGTGGTCCTGGGGACTCTGGGCTCGGGGTCCTTCCTGGGGTCTTGGGCTTTGATCGCCCCTTCGTCTGTCTCGGGCTTTGGGGGGACGGGTCTCTGATGCTTCACAGTCGCTACTAAATGTTCTATTGGAGGAACCTTATTCACTTATGCATGCTCACAACTAGTGCATTAACAGAGTACCCGAGTTTTCGACAGCTCGAGTGCTTTGACTTCTATCGAGGCTTTTTTGTCCACCTCGGGTACCCGTAGTGACGTCACATTTCACATTTCACAGCGCGCGGGGCAGCTTTTAGCTTTTAGTAGACGCTACAAAATGGATTCCTGTGTGCGCACGGATGTTAATGGAGCAGGCCGTCTTGTCAAAAAGGTAAAACAGTTTATCCATCCATCCATCCATTTCTTCCGCTTATCCGGGGTCGGGTCGCGGGGGTAGCAGCCTAAGTAGGGAGGCCCAGACTTCCCTCTCCCCAGCCACTTGGAGCAGCTCCTCTGGGGGAATCCCAAGGCGTTCCCAGGCCAGCCGAGAAACATAGTCCCTCCAGCGTGTCCTGGGTCTTCCTCTGGGTCTCCTCCCGGTGGGACATGCCCGGAACACCTCACCAGGGAGGCGTCCAGGAGGCATCCTAACCAGATGCCCGAGCCACCTCAACTGGCTCCTCTCGATGTGGAGAAGCAGCGGCTCTACTCCGAGTCCCTCCCGGATGACTGAGCTTCTCACCCTATCTCTAAGGGAGAGTCCAGCCACCCTGCGGAGAAAACTCATTTCAGCCGCTTGTATCCGAGATCTTGTTCTTTCGGTCATAACCCAAAGCTCATGACCATAGATGAGGGTGGGAACGTAGATCGATCGGTAAATTGAGAGCTTTGCCTTTTGACTCAGCTCTCTCTTCACCACGACAGTTTATAATTTTATAAAATGCGCTACTTCGTGTTGACTTTCTTTGTAGTAGATTGTGACAGCAGAGGGCAGTGTTGCAATGCAGGTCCCATATTATAACACGGCCGAAACGGCTTCCTCTCTCTCGTTTCACAAACAAAAAAAACAAATATTCATCTCTCTAGAGCTACCAAAAATCTATAAACACAATCTCTAAAAGTAAACCTAAATTGCACAGCTGCAGGCGGTGGTACGGTGTGGCTGTGGCCCCATTTGTTTTTAAGTTTCGGTTTTCATCGCCTTATACTTTCACTTTTAATATTATTAATATAACTAATAGTTTTGTTTTTCCTGTGACTTATGTGCAGTATGATAAATGATAGGAGCATAATAAATGCTCCCAATGCTTTGTTGGTCTTTTTTTTCTTTTTGTAAAGACGTTTTTAGGCATTTATATTTATTTATTTATTTTGCATCGTAAGACACTGTGACGTCATCGGCTACTCGAGCGTCGTTCGAGTTTTTTTATGTTAATGTCGAGGTTAAAAATTATGTACTCGTTCAACCCCTACTCACAACCACACACAAATGGATGCAGGGATGTATATGTAGATGTATGTAGATGGGTATATAAATGAATATAAATATATATGTATGTATATTGTATATATATTTGTAGGTATGGGTATGTGTATTTATAGAAATCTACTGCAAGGTCATGAATATTATCAGTCTTTATGCTTGTATGTTTCGTTGTTGTGTTCTGTCATGTGCTTTGCAGGATTGTGGACGGAGGTTTGGTGTGTTTGCCTTGTGCTCTTTCTGTGGACAATTGTTGTTTTGTTGTCTCACTTTCTCTTTTCTTTCTTTCTCTCTATTAAAAAAAAAATTACATATTGGAGTGAGAGGATGGCTATAAGGTGTGAAGGGAGGCCATCTATAAATGGAAAAAAAAAAGAAAAAAAAAAAAGAAGTGGAGGCTGCTGGACCGAAATATAATATTGAACAATTTTACTAGAAATTACAACCATACCTGTTAGAGAACAAACATGTGGTTGGTGGAGGTCTGACGTGAAGCTCCTGCTCCTACACAGAAAAACACACACACAGTCACGAGACTAGATTATCCAAGCACGCGACAACGAGACGTAGCTGCTAACAGCTACACATGATAACAGCTACACATGCTAACAGCTACACATACTAACAGCTACAGATGTTAACAACCATAGATATATACACTAGATAAGCTGAGGAGGAGTCAGCGGCGTCGTCAAGCGGCGGCCATCTTGCCACAGACAGCAACATTAGCTGCAGCTGTGGAAACCGTATGGAGGTGAGGGATTTATACAAACAAAAATACGCTTAACTCGCTGTAATCTTGACGGATTTACAAACGGTTTATGTTTTTAAAAACGTTATTAACGTGGCTATGATTTCTTTGGTAATCAGACAGCAGTTTCGTCTTTTTTAAAAGGTTTTATTCGTGTTTTGGGTGTCACACTCATCGAGAATCTAGAATTTAAATTCTGTTTTTATTACACCAATAACTATTTTAAAACAAACTAATCTTTTGTCTAAATGACTGTCTTGATCATGACTGTATTTATTAGCAGACTATTAACAAGAGCCTTTGATTAAGGGCTAGCTAGTATTCCAAACATTTCCCCAGCATTCTTAGATCACTAGGAGCTCTTTGTTTTTAACTGAACTAAAGCTGCACATGATTTCCAAGCGGTTTGGTATGTTCAACACTAATTACTGCTTTGTGTTTTACAGAAATACTCTTTGACAAGATGCCTGACTTTTGTGCAGCCTATGGATGCTCCAATAGACGTAACATCAAAACAAGAAACCGTGGGATCACATTTCACCAGTAAGACTCTGTGACAGTATTATTACTTTAATTAGAATAATCATAGTTATATTTTGGATCAGTGCACATTACACGTCACGCTACACACAAAAAATGTGAGATAATATTATTGACATAATATTATACATAATATATATTTACATAATAATGACATATATTTACAGCACTTTGGTTGACCTTGTTGTTGTTTTAAGTGCTCTATAAATAAAATGGTATGGTATGGTATAAGGCTTGTAAAAGTATCTTTATATAAATTATGATTATGATTCAGTGTTTCTTTTTGATACCATTTTTAATAGCTGTTTTATTGTACCAAAAGTAAATGCAAGCACACCAAAAGTATGATATATGTGTATACTTGTCATTACTATAATTCAAAGGTAAAGAAAGGAAGTGTGGAAAATAATGACCAGCTTCTTCATGTTTTTAAGGTTTCCCAAAACCAGAGAGAGGAGGCGGCAGTGGGAAGTTGCCCTGAGAAGAGAGGGTTTTGTTGCCCTGGACAGGACACTGCTCTGCAGTGATCACTTCATGTCTGAGGACTTCGATCGGACAGGGCAGACTGTCAGATTAAAAGATAGTGTTGTTCCAACACTTTTTAATTTTCCATCTCATCTTCAAAGGGTATGTACCATCGACCTACAAGATTTCAAGTTGTATAAGATTGATATGTCTATAAACTACTGTATATATAAATATGTGGTTAAATGTCACAGTTTAGTATTTCTTTCTGCAAATTTAGCAATAAACAATGTGTTGTTCTTTACATAGCACATTTTAGACACTCTACTTTTGTTTATTTTAGCTTGTAAAAACAAGAGGCTCAAACACCTCTAGAAGAATAGAAGACAACCTGGCAATGGACCTGTCTCAGGATAAAGCTCAGTCTGATGTTGTGAGTATTAATTGATTCACACAATTGATAAGTGAATAATTTTTTTTTTTAAACTGTTAAATTCCACATTAATATTATTTATATATTTGTATATTTTTGCAAAGCAACTGGAAGCCACTGCAAAGAGGCGAAAGTGCTGCAAGCGGCAGGCCACTGACCACCCGTATTCACTGCCTCCTTGACCCAAGGCTATATATGCCAAACTTAAAGCTGGGGTCTGCGATATTTGAACTCTCTGGGACTCTGGGACTTAGAAATATTTTCAGCGCAGAAAAGCATTCTGCTCCCTCCCCTCAGAGCCATATATGACTCTGAGGGGAGGGAGCACAGTCCGTGCTTCTGGTGAACTTGGGATCTGCTCCGCCCCCTGCTTCTGTCTGCTCAGAGCCGCTGCGATATTCTGTGTTTATGGAAATAAAACCTTCTAATAAAATATAATAAAACCATGGAGCGCTAGTCCTACAACACAAAATCCAGCAGACACCAGCAGAGGTTCACGAAGCAACGTTTGGACATGATTTAATTCGCTCGTGACTTCCTCTGTCAGCGCTGGTCTGGAATGTGTGGAATGCTCCACCTCCTCCTGTCTGCGCTGCGATATTCTGTGTTTATATGATAATATAACTGTTAAAAAAATTAATAAAACCACGAATCACTCATCCTACAACACAAAATCCAGCAGACACCAGCAGAGGTTCACGAAGCAACGTTTGGACATGATTTAATTCGCTCGTGACTTCCTCATGTCGCTGCGCTGCTGGTCTGGAATGTGTGGAATGCTCCACCTCCTCCTGTCTTTGCGCTGCGATATTCTGTGTTTATATGATAATATAACTGTTAAAAAAATTTAATAAAACCACGAATCACTCATCCTACAACACAAAATCCAGCAGAAATCATCAGAGGTTCACAAAGCAACGTTGGACATGTTTTAATTCGCTCGTGACTCGTGACAAATCCATTTCCTCATTCCTGTCAGTGAAGGATGAAGCGATCACTTGGCTTTTGGCAAAAAAACTAAATAAAAGTCCAGCTCTGGGATAAAGAAGGGATATTTAATACATTTTGTGTCACATAAAAAACAGTCCTGCATCGCTTTGCAATCCTTTGAATGAGAACGAGCTGCGGCTGGGACAGGTGGGGGCGTGGGTTGGGGCGTGACAAACAACTCTGTTTTTATTGGCTGTCAGTGTCCTGGTCACTCTTGTGTTTTCAGTGTTTTTATAAATGCTGATAGAGAAGCAAGGGGACTATAGTTTTTTTCAGAGATTACTTTGTCTAACATCAGTTTGTCAGTAGATAGTGACTGAGTGAAGAAATATGTTAAAAATATATTGTTTGAAAAGTTACAGACTACATTACAATCTTACATACTATAGCTTTAAT
>JBBPBX010058787.1:0-21981 GCA_038048925.1 Garcialebias charrua | reverse complement strand
CTGTAATGCTGGTCCTCTAATACCATATTTATTTAGTTTTTCAAGGAGAATGGTGTGGTCAATGGTATCAAATGCTTTTTTTAGATCAACAAAAACACTAACACAGTACTGTTTATGATCGACAGCATTAGTTATTTGTTCCATTAAATCCATGAGAGCCATTGATGTAGAGTTTTTTCCTCTAAACCCATACTGACTGCTACTTAAAATATTTTGTTTATCAATAAATTGATCCAATCTGGTCACAAATAGTTTTTCTAGAATTTTTGAGAACTGTGGTAACAAGGATATTGGCCTATAATTATTGAATACACATTTATCACCATTTTTAAAAAGAGGAATTACCTTTGCTACTTTCATGTTATCTGGAAATATTCCTGCTGAAAAAGATCCATCCATCCATCCATCCATCCATCCATTTTCGTCCGCTTATCCGGGGTCGGGTCGCGGGGGTAGCAGCCTAAGTAGGGAGGCCCAGACTTCCCTCTCCCCAGCCACATGGAGCAGCTCCTCTGGGGGAATCCCAAGGCGTTCCCAGGCCAGCCGAGAAACATAGTCCCTCCAGCGTGTCCTGGGTCTTCCTCTGGGTCCTCCTCCCGGTGGGACATGCCCGGAACACCTCCCCAGGGAGGCGTCCAGGAGGCATCCTAACCAGATGCCCGAGCCACCTCAACTGGCTCCTCTCGATGTGGAGAAGCAGCGGCTCTACTCCGAGTCCCTCCCGGATGACTGAGCTTCTCACCCTATCTCTAAGGGAGAGTCCAGACACCCTGCGGAGAAAACTCATTTCAGCCGCTTGTATCCGAGATCTCGTTCTTTCGGTCACAACCCAAAGCTCATGACCATAGATGAGGGTGGGAACGTAGATCGATCGGTAAATTGAGAGCTTTGCCTTTCGACTCAGCTCTCTCTTCACCACGACAGACCGGTACAGAGCCCGCTTCACTGCGGATGCTGCACCTATCCGCCTATCGATCTCACGCTCCAGTTTTCCCTCATTCGTGAACAAGACCCCGAGATACTTAAACTCCTCCACTTGGGGCAGGACCTCCTCCCCGACCCGGAGAGGGCATGCTACCCTTTTCCGGCTCAAGACCATGGCCTCGGATTTGGAGGAACTGATCCTCATCCCGGCCGCATCACACTCGGCTGCAAACCGCTCCAGCGAAAGCTGTAGATCATGATCTGATGAAGCCAACAGGACCACATCATCTGCAAAAAACAGAGAAGCGATTCTAAGGCCACCAAAACTGATCCTGTTGGTTTTAAACGTTGAACATTAGGTCAGCTGAAGTTCAGAGAATATCTGCTAAGTTTCCTACAAAAAGTCAGATACAACCAGCACATTAGGTCAGCTGAAGTTCAGGATAAACATCTGTTAAAGTTTCCTACAAAACAGAACCATTAATCTTTATTTTCGTGCAGAGCCCTCATTACTGCAAAACTCCTTTCCCTTGTGGGGAAGCAGATCGAATCTGTTTATCTAAAGTTCAAACTAAAAGAAGTGCGTACATGTTTTCATCCCATAGATGGGAAGAAATTCATCCGTACATGTCTTCATCCCCTAGATGGGAAGACATTCATCTGTTCTTTTGCCGAGAAGTAAACGCCTTTTTGTTGACGTCAATTTGGTGTATAAATGAAATGGAGTGTCAGAATTGAAGGAGGATTGTGGCTGTAATGTTCTTTGTTCAAGACGATTAAACGATTCCCTCTGGCTGGCTAAAGAGAATAAAAGTCTGTCATTTCTTTAACAACTTGATGAACCAAAGAGCCTCAACAATCCTCTCAACACCTTGGCTGCGCCTAGAAATTCTGTCCATAAAAGTTATGAACAGAATCGGTGACAAAGGGCAAC
This sequence comes from Garcialebias charrua, assembly GCA_038048925.1. NCBI lineage: Eukaryota > Metazoa > Chordata > Actinopteri > Cyprinodontiformes > Rivulidae > Garcialebias > Garcialebias charrua. The sequence continues at coordinate 20,123 of JBBPBX010058787.1, read as the reverse complement.
CTTGGCGGAGTCCAACTCTCACTGGAAACGAGCCTGACTTACTGCCGGCAATGCGGACCAAGCTCTGACACCGGTCGTACAGGGACCTAACAGCCCATATCAATGGGCCTGGTACCCCATACTCCCGGAGTACCCCCCACAGAACCCCCCGAGGGACGCGGTCGAATGCCTTTTCCAAGTCCACAAAGCACATGTAAACTGGTTGGGCAAACTCCCACGCGCCCTCCAGGACCCTGCTGAGGGTGTAGAGCTGGTCCAGTGTTCCACGACCAGCACGAAAACCACACTGCTCCTCCTGAATCCGAGGTTCGACTATCCGACGGACCCTCCTCTCCAGAACCCCTGAATAGACCTTACCAGGGAGGCTTAAGAGTGTGATCCCCTATAGTTGGAACACACCCTACGGTCCCCCTTTTTGAATAGGGGAACCACCACCCCAGTCTGCCAATCCAAGGGAACTGCCCCCGATGTCCACGCGATATTGCAGAGTCGCGTAAGCCAACACAACCCCACAACATCCAGAGCCCTAAGGAACTCAGGGCGAATCTCATCCACCCCTGGAGCCCTGCCACCGCGGAGCTTTTTAACCACCTCGGTGACCTCAGCTCCAGAGATTGGAGAGCCCGACCCAAAGTCCCCAGGCTCCGCTTCCTCAGTGGAAGACGTGCCAGTAGGATTGAGGAGGTCTTCGAAGTATTCCGCCCACCGACTCACAACATCCCGAGTTGAGGTCAACAGCACGCCATCCCCACCATAAATGGTGTTGGTCGCGTACCGCTTTCCCCCCCTGAGACGCCGGATGGTGGACCAGAATCGCCTCGAAGCCGTACGGAAGTCATTCTCCATGGCCTCTCCGAACTCCTCCCACGCCCGAGTTTTTGCCTCAGCAACCACCCGAGCCGCATGCCGCTTGGACTGTCGGTACCTATCTGCTGCTTCCGGGGTCCCACAGGCCAAAAAGGCCCAATAGGACTCCTTCTTCAGCTTGACAGCATCCCTCACCGCCGGTGTCCACCACCGGGTTCGAGGGTTGCCACCACGACAGGCACCAACAACCTTGCGGCCACAACTCTGATAAGCTGCCTCGACAATAGAGGCGCGGAACATGGCCCACTCGGACTCAATGTCCCCCGCCTCCCTCGGAACGTGTTCAAAGCTCTCCCGGAGGTGGGAGTTAAAGCTCCGTCTTACGGGAGACTCTGCCAGACGTTCCCAGCAGACCCTCACAATACGTTTGGGTCTGCCAGGTCTGACCGGCATCCTCCCCCACCATCGGAGCCAACTCACCACCAGGTAGTGGTCAGTTGACAGCTCCGCCCCTCTCTTCACCCGAGTGTCCAGGACATGCGGCCGCAGATCAGATGAGACAACAACAAAGTCGATCATCGAACTGCGACCTAGGGTGTCCTGGTGCCAAGAGCACATATGTACACCCTTATGCCTGAACATGGTGTTCGTTATGGACAATCCATGACGAGCACAGAAGTCCAACAACAAAACACCACTCGGGTTCAGATCAGTGGGGGCGTTCCTCCCAACCACACCCCTCCAGGTCTCACTGTCATTGCCCACGTGAGCGTGTTGAAAAAGATAAATTGCATATATATGTAAACGGTTCAATAACATAACTCATTATTTCTTTTACGAACATCATATCCATGTCCACACAGTCTTTTGATCTCTTTTCCGAGAGATTTTTTACCATTTTCATAATTTCCTCTTTGTTAGTTCCATTAAGAAAAATACTGTTTGTGCAGCTTTTAATTGAATGACACACATTATTATCTACTTTTTGTATTTTAGCTGCAAGGCTTGATCCAATATTTACAAAATATTGATTAAATTCATTTACGATATCATTTTCATCAGGTATTTCTTTGTCATCTTTCAAAAAATATTTTGCAATGTTCGTTTTCGCTTTATGACTTTTTAGAACATCATTTATAACTCGCCATGTTGTTTTAGTGTCACCATTACTCTTGTTTAATAAATCACTATAGTATTCTTTCTTGCATTTTCTTATAATCATTACCAATTTATTTTTGTATTTTTTATATTTCTCTTCAGCTTGTTGTGTTCTCGTTTTTAAGAAACATGAATACAAGTAATTTTTTTTTACAAGCATTTCTCAACCCTTTAGTCATCCAAGGTTGGTCGACAATATTTCTTTTTCTACGATTTCTTTGCACACAATTCTTTTCATACAGAGCTTCTAAAATATTCATAAATTCATCATATGATCTGTTAACATCATCAATATACACGTCCTTCCAGTTTTGCTTCTGTAAATCATCTTTTAATTGATCCATAGCTTTTTTTGATGTGTTTATTATTTTTTTCTTAATTGTAACTTCTTTTGTAATGTTTTGATCATTTCTGTAGATAGTGAAAACTGGTAAATGATCACTTAAATCAGTTGTTAAGATACCACCTGTCACATCCCCATTTGTTATATTTGTGAAAATGTTGTCAATTATCGTAGCACTATGAGTTGTAATTCTTGTTGGTTTTGATATTAACGGATAAAGATTTAAACTATACATTGAATTTAGAAATGTGCTGATGTTATTTGAATCTGTTTTATTTCCCAGGTCAATATTAAAGTCTCCACACAAGAAAACTTTTTTATTTAAACTCTTTTCCAATAGTTGTATGATTTTATCGGTGAATATTTCTATATTTGATCCTGGTGATCGATATACACAACTTATGGATATGTTTTTAGCATTTTCGTTTAATATTTCTATTGTTATTATTTCCATAAGATTGTCAACAATTATTGACATTTCTTTAATTATTCTACACTTTATTTCATTTTTGACAAATAGAGCTACTCCACCACCTTTTTTATTGTTTCTGTTTAAATGATATAATTCATATCCTTCGATGTGAACATTATTTTTGTTTTCATCATTAAGCCATGTCTCTGACAGTGCTATTAATGTAAAAGTTCTGTTTAACTGTTTTAAATAATCTGTTATTTTGGATATATTTGCATTTATACTTCTACTATTGATGTGAATAATAGAGAGATCTCCATTTGTTATATTGATGTTATTAGGGGCTAGTGGCAAAGAATCAGACTTGTTATCCGAAGGACCCAGGTTCGAACCCCGGCCACGGCACACCATCTTGGGGTGTCTATGAGTGCACATCTATTTTCCCAGCTCCCCGAGCTTGACTACGCTGCTCAATGCACCACCTGGTGGTGTTTGGGTTAAATGCAGAAGACCAATTTCGTCTGTCAAGTATGGGAACATACACAGATGACAAATGTGACAAATTATTATTATTATTATTATTATTAAACTGTTCTTCATTATAGTATTCACAGTCTTTTATAGCAGGATAAAAGTTTGCATCAACCACATCTTCATCATTGTATATTTTAAACTCTGAGTCTTCGTTTGTTGTTGTCATGTTTTAATGTATTTGTTTGTTTGTTCATCTTTGTCAATTTTTGTGTAAGAACATGTGATAGTGATTGGTGATTTGTCATTTTTGAGCTCATCAAAATGTGTCTAAGTCTTTCAGATCTTTTATTATTTTAGCTTGAGAATTTTCATGTACTTTGATCCATATGTTTCCGTTTCTTGTCCAAGTTTTTTTTTTTTCCTTTTTCAACAACCTTGCTTTATGTGCAATGTTTGCGTTTTTTTTAGTTAGGTGTTCATTCATGTAGACCTTAGTGTTTATGGGTTTCTTTGACTGCATCATTACCCTGTTTCTTTGTTTCCTTCCAATGAATCTGACGACTACTGATGGTTTAGGTTTGTCAGCTTTATTGGGCAGTGTGTAACAGGTGGAAATGTCTTCATGTTTAATGTTAATGCCTTTGTCACTTAAGAAAGTGACTACCTGATCCTCCAGAGACTGCAGTTTTTCTGGTGGTCCGTCTTCAGTCGTGGTATCGCCTCTAACTACATCTGCCAATGTCCGGCGTTTAAGCTCGAGTCCAGAAATGACCAGATTCTCGCCTCTTATGTATTGTTCCATGTCATCACACTTTTGTTTTAATTGAGCTAATCGTTCCTCTCTGATGATCTCCTGAGCTTTCATTTGATTCATCTTCTCTACTAGTTGAGTAATGTTTTTTTTGCTCAGCTCGCAAACTTGCAAGTTCACCAGTGAGAAAGTCTATTGCTTTTTTCAATTCCTCCATTAACTCCAAATTTTTATCCACCGAGTTTTGACTCACCGACTCCTGTTTCGGCAACTCCGGTTTCTTTTTTCTCGCAGGACTCATCTCGCCTGCTTCTTCTAGTCTGGATACAGAAATTCACTGTTCCACAGCAACTCGCTCACCGATCTGCTCCCGTCCACAGCAACTCGCTCGCTGCTCTGCTCCCGTCCATAGCAACTCGCTCGCTGCTCTGCTCATGTCCAACAGTAACCAGCTTGCTGTTCTGCTCACATCCATAGCAACTCGCTCACTGCTCTGCTCCCGTCCGTCCACAGCAACTCGCTCGTTGCTCTGCTCCCGTCCTTAGCAACTCGCACGTTGCTCTGCTCCCGTCCACAACCACTCGCTCACTGTTCTGCTCCCGTCCCGTCTAGGTACTCGCCTATACTGAACACTGAAATAAGCAGATGTAGACCAGTTTTTTTTACATTATCTTTTATCTTTGGTGTGGGCACACCTGGGCGTTCAGGGCTGTGAGTCTGTGGCTTGTAAATATTTGTATATGTGGTGGTACCGAGTGGTTCTCATTAAAATTATGCAATTTACAATGTACACTGGTTCGTAGACCTTAGAAAAATATTTAGAACATCTGAGACTTTTACACACAAAAAAAAAAACAGTTTATTAGTTTCCATTTGTATTTATAAATACTTTAAAAATACTTTGTAAAAATTATTAAATATGCTGGTGAAGATGCTCAGTCGTCCAGGACATGATAAAATCAGAAACAAGCGCTCAATACAAAAAAACAACTGGACTTTATTTGTTGCAGAAAACATTTCACCCTTCATCCGAAGGGCTTTTTCAATTCAAAAGAGTAGCTGTGAGACAGAAGTTTTATACAGCCTGACATGCCACGCACCAACATGTAATTTGGAAGCTGAAATAACGCCCACACATACCGGAGATAACATATCCATTATATGTAAATTGACGCAACAACACATCACAGCTTAACAGTAGGGGGTTTGTTAAGGTCTTTGTTACTCTCATTCACAGAAGCAGCTACTCTGTTCTCAACAGGTGTGAACTGTCTTGGAATCAGATTTAAAGCTGCATTATATGTCTTTGAAAGTTGAAACCTGAGCCCCCCCCCTCGGTTAAGAGAAGGCTTTTCCCTTTTAACATACACAGCTTCTTTCACCCCCCTCTCAAACCATCTGTGCTCTCTGTCCAAAATGTGCACATTCTGGTCTTCAAATGAGTGACCCTTGTCCGTGAGGTGGAGGTGAACAACTGAGTTTTGTCCAGAAGAGGTGGCTCTCCTGTGTTGGGACATTTGTCTGTGAAGAGACTGTTTAGTTTCTCCAATCTCCAGATCTCTACATTGGAGAAACTAAACAGCCTCTTCACAGACGAATGTCCCAACACAGGAGAGCCACCTCTTCTGGACAAAACTCAGTTGTTCACCTCCACCTAACGGACAAGGGTCACTCATTTGAAGACCAGAATGTGCACATTTTGGACAGAGAGCACAGATGGTTTGAGAGGGGGGTGAAATAAGCTGTGTATGTTAAAAGGGAAAAGCCTTCTCTTAACCGAGGGGGGGGGCTCTGGTTTCAACATTCAAAGACATATAATGCAGCTTTAAATCTGATTCCAAGACAGTTCACACCTGTTGAGAACAGAGTAGCTGCTTCTGTGAATGAGAGTAACAAAGACCTTAACAAACCCCCTACTGTTAAGCTGTGATGTGTTGTTGCGTCAATTTACATAGAATGGATATGTTATCTCCGGTATGTGTGGGCGTTATTTCAGCTTCCAAATTACATGTTGGTGCGTGGCATGTCAGGTTGTATAAAACTTCTGTCTCACAGCTACTCTTTTGAATTGAAAAAGCCATTCGGATAAAGGGTGAAACGTTTTCTGCATTAAATAAAGTCCAGTTGTTTTTTGTATTGAGCGCTTGTTGTGACAGCCTGCTCATTTTCAGAGCTGCTCTCATTACTTTTTGTTCTCCCTTGGCCCCTCCCATCCTGCCACACTTAAAGACGCACCTGGATCACAGCTGTGAACTCACCTGATTGCTCCACTGTTCAAGCTCGTTTACCCTTCCAGTTAAAAGATGGCAGTTTCTCTCCAGACCAGAGAGTCAAGGATTCCACTAGTGTTGCATCTCTGGGCAAACAATTAAACTTTAATCCGAGGTTGTGCAATCCCTCGCCTGTTCCCTTCACTTCCTGCTGGAAGTCATCACCGTGGACCGACAGAAACAAACAAAAAGGAAACGTGCATCTACTCCTGTGCGCTCTCCGCCGTGAATCCGGAGATCCTGGAAGCGTGTGACGTCACCCAGTTCATTATTCATGACAAAAACAAAAACAACCTATGGATTTCTGATTCTGCTTTATCTGAGACCTCTCTTGCTGTGGAGCAGTAAAATATGGGAGCAGTAAATATATGGGAGCAGTAAATATATGGAACCTTTGACCTGTTGATTGTGGAAGACAAGAAAAGACTTGAGAACTTATTTTTGATGGGGGGATTTGTGTTTATTTTGTTTATGGACATTTAAAAATATAAAACCTGAAAGAAAAAAGAAATTATGTGGAAGATGTTTTGTTTGTTTTTTGTGTAAAAGAAAAAAAAAGGATGAAGTTTTGTTGGTTTTTTTTGTCATTCAAGTTGTAAAGGGTCAACACCATTAAAGTGGATGGTCCTTGTGTGACAGGTTAAAAAAAATAAAAAATACAAAAGTAACTCAAAATTGTTAATCCTAACTGTCAGGAGGGATACCTGGCTGGCACCCCTTTTAATAAAACCGTCACATAAAAGAATGGCACCCCAGATGGGACAGTGTTTTTGAATGACAACTTTATGATCAGCACTAAAAAAAAAATAAAAAAAAAATAAAAATAAAAAAAATGAGCACAGAAGCAAACAGAATAGATCACCCTCCAATCACTTCCACCCTCCCAAATGTGATGACCCCTTTATGCTCCACAGCATACTCTCTCCTGGACATGGAATTAACCAATCTGGATTTGATGTTGGATTCCCCTTTGGCACCACAGCCTCCTTCTCAAGCTCAACACAAGACAAAGGCTGCACCTGATGTTCCAGAAATGGAGTTAAAAACTGCCATGGAGGAAATAAAAACCAGTGTTAGATGGGAGATGAGCAATATGAGGGACGCAACAATAAAAAGTGTGAAAAAATTAATTCAAGACCATGGACAAGAACAATACAAACGGATGGATGCACAGTTGGAATACATACTCTCACAAACGAAAGCCGCTCTTGGATGGAGACTGAAACACCATCAGTCTGAGCTACTAGAGGAGTTCAAATCCCTTCTCACCCCAGTTACAGCCAGCATCTCTGCTCTGCAAGAAGAGGTTTCCCGCTTGCAGGGGGAGATTTCAGCATGTCAAACCACCATCAAATCTGTAACAGAGGAAATAGTCACAAAAATCCAACCAGTTCAGACCTGCCATCAGACCACAATAATGGATGACACTGCACAGACAATGTATCAGGGTGTACCAAAATCAATAACATTTACCAACAGACCCCGGATGGAATCTACTGTTCGGCCTGGTATAGCACCAGGTGGCACCACCTTTTTACTAAACAGGAGTCGAGACCAGGGGAAAAGCCCTGTGAAATTATTGTTTCCAACGTATGGAAAATTAGAAGACCCCCCTGATCCTCTACAATATCTGGAACGGTGTGAGGATTATTTGGCTCTAAATTCATTAACAGATGAAGAACTTATGGCTACATTAAGGAATGTGTTGCATGGCACAGCCAGAGACTGGTGGGATGTAGCCAGATACAAGGTTAATACCTGGGGTGATTTTCAAAAGCAGTTTCAGGCCGCTTTTCTCTCTGAGGACTATGAGGACGAGCTGGCAGAACGAGTGAGGACCAGAGTTCAAGGAGAGAATGAGAGCATCAGAGATTTCATATATATGTACCAATCTTTGTGCAGACGCTGGAAACCCCAGATTGAAGATGAGGACATTGTCAAGATGATCCTGAAAAACATAAATCCTACATTGGCCAGCCAGTTAAGGAGTAGCAGAGTAACAACTGTAGATGAACTTGTTCGTCTGGGACAGCAGCTGGAGAGAGACCGAGACAACCAACAACAGTATGAACACAAGAAACAAGTAAAATTACCCCCTAAGCCACCTGAACATAGACCTCTTCACCATGACAACACAGTACGGCCAAGACAACCAAACTACAACCAAAATCCCAATCGCCCATCTCAACCATTCTGTTGGCGTTGTAAAGGCAATCATCCCCCTGCAGCCTGTCCACATGCTGGAACCAATCGATCCCCTTTACCTTCAAATCCTCCTCAACCGGTTAGCAGTCCATCACACCTCTCATCAGCTCCAGGCCCAGTGACTCTTGGGTCTCTCACAAACTCTGGATTTCCTAGTGAACACTGTCCTTCTGCCACATCCTCAACAAATTCCCTACCAAACCAGTTGATAGTTCCTATCAGCATACATTCCTGGAAAGGACCTGCAATTTTGGACACGGGTTCCTCTTATACACTGCTAAATGAGAAGGTGTGGAATGAACTAAATGGAGAACTTAAACCTTGGACGAGAGGACCTTTATATTTAGCAGATGGAGAAGGACGACAACCTTTAGGATGGAGTGAGATCACCATTAGCTTACATAACCAGTCCATAAACTTACTTTGTGTTATCCTGTCTGCTCATCACCTCACGTTCCCTGCAGTCATTGGACTTAATTTCATTTCCCTCTCTGGTCTGCAGTTTGATGTTTCTGAAAAACGTTACTGGTTCAAGTTCAACAGAAAACAACAATACAGTTTTCTTATAGAATGTGCTTCCTGGTCAAATGAACCTCATCAACAGCTTGCCTTTTTCTCAGCAATCGCTGAGCTTCGACGAGTGGCTGATGTTAACCAGACAAGGGCTAAACAAAGACAAAAACAAAACTATGATCGTGGAAGAAAAAATGATGACTTCGCAGAGAAAGATAGGGTGTGGTTCCGTTCTCACCCCTTGTCCAAAACCAACCAGTCATTCACAGCCAAACGTGCCCCACGATGGAAGGGTCCCTATCGTATAATAAGAAGGACTGGCCCTATCAATTATGAGGTTGTGTTGGAGGACACTGGTGAAGACCTTCGTGTGGTTCATATATCACAACTCAAACCTTGCTATCCTACAGCAGAGGAAGTGGACAACGCACAGCGCCCAAAAAATTCTAGACATATTCAATGAAGAAAGTGATGAAGAAGATTTCCATGACTTCCCTTCTTCTGACTTATTGGCAAAATAATTGTGGTATTGGAGAGTATGAAAAATGTGTGTGAAATCAAATTGTAACTTGTATTCTCCCTTACTAGTTCGGGACCTCTCAAGGGGGGGGATGTGTGACAGCCTGCTCATTTTCAGAGCTGCTCTCATTACTTTTTGTTCTCCCTTGGCCCCTCCCATCCTGCCACACTTAAAGACGCACCTGGATCACAGCTGTGAACTCACCTGATTGCTCCACTGTTCAAGCTCGTTTACCCTTCCAGTTAAAAGATGGCAGTTTCTCTCCAGACCAGAGAGTCAAGGATTCCACTAGTGTTGCATCTCTGGGCAAACAATTAAACTTTAATCCGAGGTTGTGCAATCCCTCGCCTGTTCCCTTCACTTCCTGCTGGAAGTCATCACCGTGGACCGACAGAAACAAACAAAAAGGAAACGTGCATCTACTCCTGTGCGCTCTCCGCCGTGAATCCGGAGATCCTGGAAGCGTGTGACGTCACCCAGTTCATTATTCATGACAAAAACAAAAACAACCTATGGATTTCTGATTCTGCTTTATCTGAGACCTCTCTTGCTGTGGAGCAGTAAAATATGGGAGCAGTAAATATATGGGAGCAGTAAATATATGGAACCTTTGACCTGTTGATTGTGGAAGACAAGAAAAGACTTGAGAACTTATTTTTGATGGGGGGATTTGTGTTTATTTTGTTTATGGACATTTAAAAATATAAAACCTGAAAGAAAGAAAAAAGAAATTATGTGGAAGATGTTTTGTTTGTTTTTTGTGTAAAAGAAAAAAAAAGGATGAAGTTTTGTTGGTTTTTTTTGTCATTCAAGTTGTAAAGGGTCAACACCATTAAAGTGGATGGTCCTTGTGTGACAGGTTAAAAAAAAATTAAAAAATACAAAAGTAACTCAAAATTGTTAAATCCTAACTGTCAGGAGGGATACCTGGCTGGCACCCCTTTTAATAAAACCGTCACATTGTTTCTGAAAAGATTAAATAATTAAAAGTTCTAGTCCAGACCCAGGTGTGTGGCTAATTACCCACGCCACTGACGTGTGTTCAGGGACCGCGCCCCAAACAATTTGTTGTTGAGAAGTCCAGTGAAGCAGCCACAGACATCTGAAGATGGTCAAATGCAGTAGTCTGGAGAACCCAAACAGCAGTGGAACCAGAACAATGGTGATTTCAGTGGAGACAAAACAGTAGTGATCTTCCGTAGAGTCAAAGCAGCAGTGGTCCCAACTTCAGCAAAGGACCTATAAAATTCAGTCAACTAATCACCAATAGTGGTAAATTTGAAGCTGACAACGAGATGGAACTCAACTACTCACCTGCTGACACACATGCAGACACACGCACAGGAGGAGGAGGAAGCAGCAAGCTTGGTCTTCATAACACGAAAGCTAGAACAGCACGCTTAACACGAGCTGCTGCTCACGACAACCAAAACCCCACCCAGGTTGTGAGCCACGTAGTGGGAGCGTGAAGAAGAAACCAAGTGCCAAAACAGGCATTGCTACCTCCTTTTATGCTCCACCCACTTAACAGGAAGGGACATTTCCCTAGCCAGGTATATCAGGAAGTGACATTTCCCTAGCCAGGTATATTTCTATACTGCTACACCTACCCCACCTTTTTGAATCGTCGACCCGACAATGGCAGGTTCAAAAATTCAAAACTGATGTCAATTCCAAAGTCTTAACAAAGCAGAAATCTCAGAAACCCATGAAGGAAGACCAGCAACATTAACAGCATTCAGTGTGCCCACAACTGCAGGGGTATGACACCACCTCAGTCGATCCAACACTGACGGGCACGTCGGCTGTACCCCTGTCTATAAAACCCATCAATGTAAGGGAGAGCTCCTGAAGACTCTCTCTCCCTCTGGCTGTTCTCCGGAAAAGTATGCCTCCTGAAGAGTAACATACAACTTTGAACAATAAAATTTCAAGTATCTCCCTTTCTGCACAAGAGCAATACTTAATTTCAGTTTCATACCCGGCCTCTCGGGCTCTCATCCACACTTCATCCACTAGTTCAACCCTATACCCATCCTTTTTCTAAAGATGGACACGTCCCATCTCTAGGCACAAAATTAATCTCTCTGATACAGAGAGACTAGGCGTGAAAGGGGCATAAGGTAATGATGAAGAGGTGGACGGCTGAGCACTTGGGCCAGTCTGTCCATGTCGTAACTGCTCATTATCAGCCTTTAAAAACTTTCCCTTAATGCCGAGTTCCTTTATATCCTCCTCCATGATTGCCACAAGCTTACTCTGCTACCTGTGATTACTACAGTGCAGGGCACCCTGAGGCTAAAACTGAACACCTCACCAAACACTTGTGAAGATCTGCATGGAACCACTGCTGCTTTGACTCCAGGCAGTCCAATCTGTACACAAAAAAACACTGTTAAGAAACATACAAATATAAAAGCAAAAGCATACCCATCTCAGATGTTCACAAAAGTACTGGTACTATGTATATATACATACACAGGATCCATCCAGCAACGCCAAATGTGGTGGTATCGAGTGGTTCTCATTAAAATTATGCAATTTACAAGGTACACTGGTTCGTAGACCTTAGGAAAATATTTAGAACATCTGAGACATTTACAAATAAGTAAATAAAAACAGTTTATTAGTTTCCATTTGTATTTATAAATACTTTTTAAATACTTTGTAAAAAAGATTAAATAATTAAAAGTTCTAGTCCAGACCCAGGTGTGTGGCTAATTACCCACGCCACTGACATGTGTTCAGGGACCGCGCCCCAAACAATTTGTTGTTGAGAAGTCCAGTGAAGCAGCCACAAACATCTGAAGATGGTCAAATGCAGTAGTCTGGAGAACCCAAACAGCAGTAGTCCTCCATGGAGCCAGAACAATAGTGATTTCAGTGGAGACAAAACAGTAGTGATCTTTCGTAGAGTCAAAGCAGCAGTGGTCCCAACTTCAGCAAAGGACCTATAAAATTCAGTCAACTAATCACCAATAGTGGTAAATTTGAAGCTGACAACGAGATGGAACTCAACTACTCACCTGCTGACACACATGCACACACACACACAGGAGGAGGAGGAAGCAGCAAGCTTGGTCTTCATAACACGAAAGCCAGAACAACACGCTTAACACGATCTGTTGTTCATGACAACCAAACCCCACCCGGGTTGTGAGCCACGTAGTGGGAGCGTGAAGAAGAAACCAAGTGCCAAAACAGGCATTGCTGCCTCCTTTTATACTCCACCCACTTATCAATCAGGAAGGGACATTTCCCTAGCCAGGTATATCAGGAAGTGACATTTCCCTAGCCAGGTATATTTCTATACTGCTACATATACAAATTATAGGAGTCCCATGGGCTCACCACCTGTGGGAGGGGCCAAAGGGGTCGGGTGCAATGTGAGATGGGTGGCGGCCGAGGGCGGGGACCCTGACGGTCTGATCCTCAGCTACAGAAGATGGCCATTGGGACATGGAATGTCACCTCTCTGGTGGGGAAGGAGCCTGAGCTAGTGTGTGAGGTTGAGAGGTTCCGACTAGAAATAGTCGGACTCACCTCAACGCATGGCTCTGGCTCTGGAACCAGTTTCCTTGAGAGGGGTTGGACACTCTTCCACTCTGGAGTTGCCCCTGGTGAGAGGCGCCGAGCAGGAGTGGGCATACTGGTTGCCCCCCATCTTGGTGCCTGTACGTTGGGGTTCACCCCGGTGAACGAGAGGGTAGCCTCCCTTCGCCTACGTGTGGGGGGACGGGCTCTGACTGTTGTTTGTGCCTATGCACCAAACGGCAGCTCAGACTACCCACCCTTTTTGGAGTCCTTGGAGGGGGTATTGGAGAGTGCGCCTCCTGGGGACTCCCTTGTTCTACTGGGGGACTTCAACGCTCACGTGGGCAATGACAGTGAGACCTGGAGGGGTGTGGTTGGGAGGAACGGCCCCCCTGATCTGAACCAGAGTGGTGTTCTGTTATTGGACTTCTGTGCTCGTCATGGATTGTCCATAACGAACACCATGTTTAAGCATAAGGGTGTCCATATGTGCTCTTGGCACCAGGACACCCTAGGTCGCAGTTCGATGATCGACTTTGTTGTCGTCTCATCTGATCTGCGGCCGCATGTCTTGGACACTCGGGTGAGGAGAGGGGCGGAGCTGTCTACTGACCACTACCTGGTGGTGAGTTGGCTCCGATGGTGGGGGAGGATGCCGGTCAGACCTGGCAGACCCAAACGTATCGTGAGGGTCTGCTGGGAACGTCTGGCAGAGTCTCCCGTAAGACGGAGCTTTAACTCCCACCTCCGGGAGAGCTTTGAACACGTTCCGAGGGAGGCGGGGGACATGGAGTCCGAGTGGGCCGTGTTCCGCGCCTCTATTGTCGAGGCAGCTTATCGGAGCTGTGGCCGCAAGGTTGTTGGTGCCTGTCGAGGTGGCAACCCTCGAACCCGGTGGTGGACACCGGCAGTGAGGGATGCTGTCAGGCTGAAGAAGGAGTCCTATTGGGCCTTTTTGGCTTGTGGGACCCCGGAAGCAGCTGATAGGTACCGGCAGTCCAAGCGGCATGCGGCTCGGGTGGTTGCTGAGGCAAAAACTCGGGCGTGGGAGGAGTTCGGAGAGGCCATGGAGAATGACTTCCGTACGGCTTCGAGGCGATTCTGGTCCACCATCCGGCGTCTCAGGGGGGGAAAGAGGTACGAGACCAACACCATTTATGGTGGAGGTGGCGTGCTGCTGACCTCAACTCGGGATGTTGTGAGTCGGTGGGCGGAATACTTCGAAGACCTCCTCAATCCTACTGGCACGTCTTCCACTGAGGAAGCAGAGCCTGGGGACTTTGGGTCGGGTTCTCCGATCTCTGGTGCTGAGGTCGCCGAGGTGGTTAAAAAGCTCCGCGGTGGCAAGGCTCCGGGGGTGGATGAGATTCGCCCGGAGTTCCTTAGGGCTCTGGATGTTGTAGGGTTGTGTTGGCTTACGCGACTCTGCAATATCGCGTGGACATCGGGGGCAGTTCCCTTGGATTGGCAGACTGGGGTGGTGGTTCCCCTATTTAAAAAGGGGGACCGTAGGGTGTGTTCCAACTATAGGGGGATCACACTCTTAAGCCTCCCTGGTAAGGTCTATTCAGGGGTTCTGGAGAGGAGGGTCCGTCGGATAGTCGAACCTCGGATTCAGGAGGAGCAGTGTGGTTTTCGTCCTGGTCGTGGAACACTGGACCAGCTCTACACCCTCAGCAGGGTCCTGGAGGGTGCGTGGGAGTTTGCCCAACCAGTTTACATGTGTTTTGTGGACTTGGAGAAGGCATTCGACCGCGTCCCTCGGGGGGTTCTGTGGGGGGTACTCCGGGAGTATGGGGTACCAGGCCCTTTGATAAGGGCTGTTAGGTCCCTGTACGACCGGTGTCAGAGCTTGGTCCGCATTGCCGGCAGTAAGTCAGGCTCGTTTCCGGTGAGAGTTGGACTCCGCCAAGGTTGCCCTTTGTCACCGATTCTGTTCATAACTTTTATGGACAGAATTTCTAGGCGCAGCCAAGGTGTTGAGAGGATCCGTTTTGGTGACCTTAGAATCGCTTCTCTGTTTTTTGCAGATGATGTGGTCCTACTGGCTTCATCAGTTCGTGATTTACAACTTTCACTGGAGCGGTTTGCAGCCGAGTGTGATGCGGCCGGGATGAGGATCAGTTCCTCCAAATCCGAGGCCATGGTCTTGAGCCGGAAAAGGGTAGCATGCCCTCTCCGGGTCGGGGAGGAGGTCCTGCCCCAAGTGGAGGAGTTTAAGTATCTCGGGATCTTGTTCACGAATGAGGGAAAACTGGAGCGTGAGATCGATAGGCGGATAGGTGCAGCGTCCGCAGTGAAGCGGGCGCTGTACCGGTCTGTCGTGGTGAAGAGAGAGCTGAGTCAAAAGGCAAAGCTCTCAATTTACCGATCGATCTACGTTCCCACCCTCATCTATGGTCATGAGCTTTGGGTTATGACCGAAAGAACAAGATCTCGGATACAAGCGGCTGAAATGAGTTTTCTCCGCAGGGTGGCTGGACTCTCCCTTAGAGATAGGGTGAGAAGCTCAGTCATCCGGGAGGGACTCGGAGTAGAGCCGCTGCTTCTCCACATCGAGAGGAGCCAGTTGAGGTGGCTCGGGCATCTGGTTAGGATGCCTCCTGGACGCCTCCCTGGTGAGGTGTTCCGGGCATGTCCCACCGGGAGGAGACCCAGAGGAAGACCCAGGACGCGCTGGAGGGACTATGTTTCTCGGCTGGCCTGGGAACGCCTTGGGATTCCCCCGGAGGAACTGCTCCAAGTGGCTGGGGAGAGGGAAGTCTGGACCTCCCTACTTAGGCTGCTACCCCCGCGACCCGACCCCGGATAAGCGGAAGAAGATGGATGGATGGATGGATGGATGGAAAAACTTTTGAGGAAATGAGGTGCAGGGATCACAGATTTTCTGTTGCTTAATCAGCTGTGGTAAAGTGCCACTAACCTTACAATTTATTCCACTTATCCAGTGAGACAGGAGGCTGACACACTAAGTGGTGAAAATTGCTCAACCCATGCTGGTGTGACCCATATGGGGACAGTGGCAGGTGGGGAGTTTGAATGGCGTGGTACACCGGTCAAACAGTAACACATGAGAGTTTAGAGAGGAAGATGAAGCTGTAGGGATGCTGTACACCGCAGTGGGCTGGTATGAAGATAAATTAGTTTCAAAAGTAGTCACAAAAGCATACAACAAGGTTTGTATGTGTCCAATAAGATCCACAGGTGTACCACAGGTGTACCACAAGACCCCGCAACCCGAAAAGGAAGAATCGGGTAAAAGATAATTAATGGACGGATGGATGGTGGACCACAAGATTCACAAACACTTCAAACTACACAAGTAGGAATATGCTTCACTATGGGTGCATTCACACCAGCCCTGTTGTCCCGAACTCTAGCCTGTTTGCCTAGGAAGTCCGGTTCATTCGGGGAGGTGTGAACGTGCCATCAAACTGTCACGGAACAAAAATGCGAACTTTGGCTCGCCTAAAAACTTAGGTCTCGGTCCAGTAGAAGAAAACACGAGCGCGGTTCGAGTACAGTGTGAAAGCAACCAGACCGGACACTGCTCCTCATGCAGGAAGTGGACTACAGCCCAGGGCAAACAAACACATTTCTCTTACCTCATATGGAGCCGTCAGCTTGCCTTGTTTGAAAAACAACATTCTCCATGGTCCTCTGCCTCATCTTCTGCTCATGCTGAGTCCATTGTTAGAAAATGACAAAATAGAAATCCTAAAACCGCTAAAACTTGACACCACTCCGTTTTTGTTTTTATTTCCAGAAGAAGAAGTGTCTTCTTCAGAGGTTTTTGTGTTGTTTCTTTCACTATTTCTTGGTGCAGCGCCACCACAGGCGAGTGGGGGAACAGGTTGGTTCGAAAAGGTTGGCTCAACTGTACAGTGCGGTGTGAATGCAAACACACCAGCTCAAATGTAAACAAAATGTTATGAATATTTGTCCCCAACCGAACCAAGTCTACCAGACTATCAGGTGTGAAAACAACCTAACAAATTGTCTAAGGCCCCGTTTACATGAAAATTATTTCTGGTGAAAATGGAAGGGTTTTGTTGTGTTTGTACTGTTCGTTTACATGGAAATAACAAATGTTATCTCTGTTTGAGAACGGGTTCAAAAACATCCCAGGGTCAGTTGTCATGTAAACAAAAAAATGTATCTTTTCTGTTTGGGAGTCCCTGGCTCATGCGTAGTATGACACTAAACATAATGGCATCACAGGGGTCACTGATGCTCATGTCTTGCAGTCACTGTGCGAGAGGCGGGGTAGGTTATTCTTCATGTGGGGAATATATTATTATTTTCTGGTAATATTACTGGGAAATATATATTTTCCTGGCAGTTTTATTTTCCCCATGAGAAAAACGAGTCCACACAAAAGTACAGAAAATTATATGGCAGTCAAATAATTTTTCTGAGGGTACAAAGTAAAGCAGAAATAATCCCTGAATGTCTTGTAAAAATATCAAAATATTTTATTTTTATCACCATCTTTTTATTTGAAGCTTTTCATTTTTTTTTACAGTGTTCATATATAAAAATAGTATTTTAATGAAGTTTTCAAAAAAGGTATTGCACAACATTTGACCCACTCATGTATGCAAATATATAAAATCTCTGGTAAAGTCATGCAACAAGGCTTTGTTTTTCCCCCCTCAGGCACAAGGCGTTTTAAAGGACCTTAGTCTTGAATTACTGCAACACCTGGATCAGGGTATGGCCTCCATCCAAGTCAGTACCAAGATGAATCCTCAAGGAGAAATGCGAGGATGGGTAAGTCCTAAAAATCACAGTATCAGATTTTTTACATTAATATGTGTGCTTTTAAAGCATGTAAAAATAGGATGTGAGGGCTTAACACCTGTTGTTTGCTTGTGATTACACCTAATGGACCAAAAACGAGCAGTCTCCCCAGAGACTTTTAAAGAGCGACTAAACCCAAATTTATGTTTTTTTAGCTGATAAACTCCCTAGAATGTGTTTAAAATGTTTCTGAGCACTATTCCTGTGTTAATTTCCATGTATTTGTGCGTATTTGTTTAAATCGGCAATATTTGGTCCAAAAACGTGTTTATGGTAGCTCTATGGGTTGAACAGAAGATACTGCACGCTGATTTTCTTGTTGGTCGAGACAGTACACTCTGACATGTCTAGTACATTCTGACGTCACATGCACTGCTGCCTGAATATAAAGTGGAGCCACTCCCCCGAGAAGGTCACTCCCCCTCCAGAGTTCAGGGGTTGGATTAGCGATTAGCAACATAGCATTAGCATTGATGAGTGAAGCTGTTCCAAGAATAGCTCTTCAAACTGATGTTCACCCACCCTTACACCATCAGGGTACAATCTGTTTGGAGGTGAGTACCATTTTACACCTTTCATTCCATAATTTATCTTTTGAGTATATGACGTGTTTCTTCATGTGCTGTGTTTGCGACCTGCATGCTTTGCTTCGGTGTGGCCCCACAAGGTCGTGGCGTTTTCATCTGTTGCTGATCAACGTTAAGTTTGTGTTGTAGTTGTGTTTAAATGCTCTGTTCCCCCCTGAGATGAGAATCTGTTCCCCCTGTGTCGGGATCCGACCGTGAGGCGCATCTGAGTTCTGAAACGAGTCCACACTATCGTGTCACAGTTATAGCTCATTTTAATCGACAGCTCCTGGTGATAAATAAATAAATATAAAACCTCCACTAAATAAATAAACCTGGTCTAGAGTGTGGGGTGTAGACTACTGTACAGGTTTTTTATTTATTTATCTCCGACAGAATCTAGTCTGACAAATACAAAGTATCAGCCACCAACACATCATATATAGCCTATTTATAATTTTTATTACTAATATAGAAGGCTGGAAGCAGCTGATAGAGGACAAGAAAACTTCCTGCAAAGATAAGTGTAGGCTTTGTGGTAGGCTAAATCTCATTCAAATTAAAAATATGACTGGAGAAAAATTATTTCTAGCTGCTATTTTTTGATAGTTAATGTCTGGGTTTTTGTTGTTGTTGTTTTTTCATTATTTGAGAGAAAGGGTGCGCGCTCCCGACACAGGGGGAACAGATTCTCACGGGGGAACAGAAATTCGCACAGCACCTGCGTTCTTTTGTTGCAAATAATGTTGTGGATCAAGGTATTTGTAAAATAATAATAATAATCTGTGCAGCAGTATTTATTTTGCACTGGGTCATCTGTTTGACAGGTCAACAAAGTGATAGAACAGTAATGTTTCTCAAGTATGTTTTTTTGTAAGGTGATTAAAAATGTGTTGTTGTTTTTTAGCTCCATGAGGCGTTCCACATCCAGGGAATCTGAGCCGTGCAGCAGTCCCAAACACTCGAGACCACCTTCAGGATGCTCCACCCGCAGGATGGTCCACCTGCCAGCCACAAACAAACACCAAGGTCTCCGCTGCACCCAACATTGTCGTGGATGGAGGTCTCAAGAGATGACGCAGCTCTGGCCGAGAAGGGTTACCCTAACCCATAACCTATGTCAGAAAGGGATTTTTTTATAAGTCATAAACTTTTTTATAAGTCATAAATTCAAGTACAGGAAACTTTTAAATTTTAACGTTTAAAAATTTATGCTTCCTATAACTTTTTTAATAATGTACAATTTGGATTACTCTAATTGATTATTGCACTTTGTTTCTTTTGTTTTACAATATTTAATATTGGCACACCTGAAACAATTATAATTTATATTAAATTTAAACATTACTTTGTAAAAATTGCTGATGTAAACATGTTTATTAAATGTTTGTTTAAATTATGCATGCATCTGAGAGAAATGCAATTTCAATCCTGTGTATGTTCTGTACATATTGCAGTTTGGACAATAAAGTTGACTTTTAAATTTGACTTTGATGTATGACTTGGAAATGTATTTATCAATACAGAGGTCTGTAAAGAAAGAAATTGATTACAAAAACTAGTTGTTTATGATTCATTTTATTAACAGTAAGTTAATTCAAAACAACAAAAGTTTCTGTGTCGTGTCACACGGAGACCACCTCCAGCTCGTCTGTATGGATGCAGTGGACAGAAGAGAAAGCAGTCCCAACCACCTTCAAGATGCTGCACCTGCCAGCCACAAACAAACACCAGGGATGCAGGTCTCAGGAGAAGCAGCAGCTCTGG
>JBBPBX010058786.1:0-21982 GCA_038048925.1 Garcialebias charrua | reverse complement strand
GTTGTTGGAGTATTTCTGTGTGATACCAGGTCATCCGAGCTGTCATCCCGTACCTCATCAGAGGGGCAAGAGAGATGCCCTCATGCAGGGGGCATGGATGCAGGTACAGGATGCTGGTCATCTGTCTATGAATTTTTCTGAAGTCTTTCAGAGGAACTCTTGGTACAGGTATGCGCAGTTCTTGGCCAGAAGCCGTCACAGGTCTGAGTCTTACATCTGTACCCCACTTCCTGTTGCGGAATCACAGCTGCCATTGAAGATTAAACCTCTTGACCGGATGTTGTCATTTTGTGTTCTGCAGATTAGCTCCAGAGGATTCTACATGGAGCACCTGCAATGTCAGCCTAAGTGGTGCAAATTGAGTACATTATCACACCCGATGGTGTTAGCTCAATTTGTAGAATGGCCATCCAGTGGACAGTTTCCTGTCTGTGTGCACCGCGTCCATCATCAGGACTCATATCAGGTGGTAGTGGGGTCACTCCCTGAGGAGAGGTGCCGAGCGGTGTACCATCCGGGAAGGGAGTTCATGAGTGTGCCTAGCAGCAATGGTACGTATCCGGTTGAGGCCTTGGCCTGGCTGTGTGGACATCAGGTATTCCTGACCTTGCCAGCGAACTGGACTGGGTGCTGTGCACCGGTTGCGGTTACAGAGGGGTCGTACCTGGTGTCTTTGAGTAACGGTTCTCACTATGTGGGACGGTCAAAGACTTCTGACGTCAGTCAGCTCGAGTCTTCTTGGGGTTCAGAGGTCCCAGTGGAATGGAAGCGTAGCTTCTTCCCGGGATCGAAGGTCGGGGACCACCTGTTGCACATGGAAGCTTTAGATTACCAATTTGGGATGTTCATTTATGAGTCGGTACAGGCGTTAGGGACCACCTCTGCAGAGCGGTGGGCCATGTATGTTGTGTCTTTACATCATAGATTGCTGCTGGATTTGTTTAAGGCATCTGTTAATGGAGTGTGTGAGATGATTGATAATAACACCTGCTGTACCTTTATACCTGATGCGTCTGTTTCAGATCCACAGGTCAGGGTGACAGAGGCCCTGCGCCATCTGAGAGAGCTTCAGGAGCATCAGACGGAGGTGGCGCATACAGGGCTGTGGCATGCACTGTCTTGGTTCACGAGAGGGTCATGGCCTCAGGTGATGGTCAAGCTCTTGGCCTTGCCGCTGGGAGTTTTTCTGCTGTTCTGCCTATTTATGGGGTGTGTGACACCTTGTGCACGGGTGAGGATCTTAAAAATGATTGCTCCTAAGGAGGTGGATGATGTTGGGACGGTGTTTCCCCTGGTGCAGGCGGGGTGCAGGCCATCGCCTGCTGCACAAACTCACCTGTATTTGGCAGAGAGCAGATACCTGTAGTGGCTGGGTGGTGTTTGGAGATGGAATGGAGAGGTGTGCATTTGTCCTAATGACATTAATTCTTAGATGGTTTTGTTGATTAATAATGGGGTCAGTTTGGGATGTGAATGGTGTGTTTGGATGTTGATCTAGAGGGTTGATTTTGGAGTCAGAGTGAGGCCAGACGCAGTTCTCTGCCGGAAGAGAGGGATCACATGTATTTGGCCGAGTCCAGATATCTGTGGAGTGATGAGGGGTCAGGCAGAGCACTCCAAGGATGGGGTTAAAGGGATGATTACATTTATCCTCTTATGTCTTGTTGGAGTGATTTGTGGCTTGTGATTATTGTTTTGGTGTTGGGTTATTGATTAGCTTTGGAGTCGGATGGAGGTTGCGTTAGATTTGGTTGATTTTTTGTTTTTGGGTGATTTTCTTTGGTGTGATGTATTTTTCTTGTGGTGTTGAGGTGGGGGTCCTCTTTGGGGGATCCGGCTGGTGGCGTGCAGGTTGTTTTGACCTATTAAAATAGGTCATGAGAGGGAGTGAAGGGAAATACACACGTTTAGAAGTTCTATATGTTAATCTCATTTGAAACGAATACACTACTGTATATGATTAATACACAGGTGCTCTATAATCAAGGTATTCACAACTGTTTTACATATGTTTATGCAATTAGACAACATTATAAGACATACTTTTAGATCTAACAAACAGGATGTTCAGATGCAGATAACATGTTAAGGGGACAAATGCCCTTTGCGCTTCTCTTGGCCTTCTGAGGAGATCAGAGCACACAGACACACAAACACATGAATCATACTACTAAATAAGTAGTACTTATAAACCACACACACATACTAGGATCTGGACATTAATTTACATTAATATCGCACACAGGACACATCTAATAGTACATTTCTAAAACTCTCTTACTGAGCAAATAAGCAGAACAAAGAACACAGTTTCAAGAGACTTCTCACCACAGCCATAAATCTACAAGGTCATAGAACTGACAAGCACGAGAGGCTCCAGGACTCCTTATCAGTGCTCTGAGCCAATCAGAGACCAGAGAAGCTCAAACTGCAGCTTGAAGAGATCCAAACATCTCAGATATCAGCAGCATTCTTTGAAGAACCTCGCCGAGGAAAGGTCTGTCAAAATGCTCACAATTCTCTGTGCACAAAGAATTGCTTATTCATGCTGTAACTCTGTTAACCTGTAACCTGTGTGTCTGTCAATAAATCTTCATCATTTTTCTAAGAGAGACTGGTCATTTGAACACCTAATGAGAAACCCCTTCACTATCTACCTCTTTCTTTCTCTCTTTCCATCTCTGTCTCTTTATGTCTCTACCTCTTTCTTTCTCTCTTTCTGTATCTGTCTCTTTATGTCTCTCTACCTCTTTCTTTCTCTCTTTCCGTCTCTGTCTCTTTATGTCTCTCTACCTCTTTCTTTCTCTCTTTATGTCTCTCTGCCTCTTTATTTCTCTCTTTCTGTCTCTCTACCTCTTTCTTTCTCTCTTTCTGTCTCTCTACCTCTTTCTTTTTGTTTTTCTCATAATCATTTAGTTTACTTTGATTTCCTTTTAGCAAACACCACTAGATGCAGATCTTATTGGCATTTCAACACCGAAATACTTCAAGACACTTTTGTTTGCCAAAG
Organism: Garcialebias charrua; assembly: GCA_038048925.1. NCBI lineage: Eukaryota > Metazoa > Chordata > Actinopteri > Cyprinodontiformes > Rivulidae > Garcialebias > Garcialebias charrua. The sequence continues at coordinate 18,972 of JBBPBX010058786.1, read as the reverse complement.
TTTTAATACTTTTTGGCAGTTATGGACGGCTAGAAAATCAGAATTTATATCCAAGTGAATGGTAGTGGGTAGGAAAGGCTCAGATAAGAGTTTTTTGTCACAATACACGAGTCATTCTATGGTAAAAATTAAAAATGTGATTCCAAATCTAGAAAATGAAATTAAACAGTTAGAAAACATTATATTCACTGATGTTATTTATAATGATCAACTTAAAAAAAGAATGATCAGCTTAGTTGTTTTTTACACGAAAGGGCCAAAGGGGCATTAGTTCAGTCAAGGTTTGCTATGGTTAAGGATATGGATGCCCCTTCATCTTTCTTTTTTAATTTAGAGAGGAACGTCAGTCAGACAAAACAGATGTTTTGTCTTCGGTTTCCAGATGGGACTATGACCACTGATCCCAGTGCCATGAAGGACATTGCCGTAGAATTCTACAGTGACCTATTTAAGAAGCAGAACTGTAACAGGAGCTGTATGGATGCCCTGCTGGATGGTCTTCCTCAGCTTGATGACGCAGATCGGGAAATTTGGGATGTGGGAGTTTCAATGGAAGAACTTACTATTGCTGTTGGACAAATGGCTCCTGGAAAGGCTCCAGGTCTGGATGGTATACCTGTAGACTTTTATAAACATTTTGGACTCTGTTGGGAGAAGACTTGTGGGAGATGCTTCAGGAGTGCACATTAGCAGGTATATTGCCAACATCCTGCCGACAAGCTGTTCTTTCCCTAATCCCCCAAAAAGTCAGAGTCAGTCAGAGTCAGAGAGTCTTTATTGTCATTTGCACCGCATGTGGTACATGTGATGAAAACGAGATTATGTACACGGGGTCCCAGTTACATCCAACAACAAATGCAAGAGAAAAACAGTAATAACATCTAGAATTAACTAAGAAAAACATCAACTAGTAATACACTAAGCCCTAATATAGTGGAAAAACATCATTATAAACAGCAGCACGAACATGAGTCTGTATGAGCAGATGGTCACAGATGAACACAGCAACAAGAAAACAGATCAGCATCAGCATGATGTGATATTTTGCAGTGATTATTCTTATTATTTATTCATTCATGAGTCTAACAGCCTCAGGGTAGAAGCTGTTCCTCAGTCTAGTGGTTCTACATTTGATGCTCCTCAACCTCCGTCCTGAGGGGAGTGGGGCAAAGAGTGAGTGTGCTGGGTGAGTGAGGTCTTTCATGATGCAGGTGGCTCTTTTCCTGCATCTGGAGGTGTAAATGTCTGTGATGGTGGGGAGACTGACTCCGACAGACCTCTGTGCAGCCTTCACCACTCTCTGTAGAGCTTTCCTCTCTGCAACTGTGCAGCCTCCATGCCACACATTGATGCTGGAGCACAGGACGCTTTCCACTGCACACCTGTAGAACGAGGTGAGAACTGGGCTGCTCAGACCAGCACGTCTCAGTCGTCTGAGGAAGTAGAGTCTTTGATGACCTTTCTTGATCAGGCTGGTGGTGTTGTTGCTCCAGCTGAGGTTATCATTCAAGTGTACACCCAAGTATTTGTAGCTGGAGACCACTTCCACTGCAGATCCACCTATTTTCAGTGGGGCGTGGGTGTGTTTATTCCTTCTGAAGTCCACAATCATCTCCTTTGTCTTCTTCACATTCATGTGAAGATTATTCTCTTTGCACCAGCTCTCCAGGTGTTCCACCTCCTGTCTGTAGCTGGACTCATCATTGTTTGTGATGCATCCCACCACCGCTGTATCATCTGCAAACTTAACAATATGACAGCCTGGAAGTGTGGCTGTACAATCATATGTGAGCAGAGTGAACAGAAGGGGGCTCAGCACACATCCTTGAGGAGAGCCAGTGCTGAGGGTTATTAAAAGGGGACTTGACCTTGTTAAGGAACTGGAGACCTGTCTCCCTTCTCTGTGTGGACTATAAGTTATTTTCTAAAGTAATCTCCAATAGGCTGAAGAATGTTCTTGAATCATACACAGAGATCAATCAAATTGTTTACCTGACAGATCTATCATGGACAATCTTTTTTCTTTTTAGAGACATGTTTGACATTTGTAAACTTTATGAAATTGATGTGGGTAATATTTCTTTAGATCAGGAGAAGGCCTTTGATAGGGTTGATCATTGTTTTCTTTCTTCTCCGCTAAGAACTTTTGGTTTTGGTGAAGGGTTTATTAGTGGGTTTATTATATAATGAAGTGTTTTGTGTTGTTAAAGTAGGGGGAGGCCTAAATTGTCCTGTCAAGGTGCAGAGAGGCATTCGACAAGGGTGCCCTATTTCTGGACAGTTGTATTCAATTGCTGTTTAACCACTTTTGCACAAAGTCCGTTCTACTCTTACTGGTATTATTTTTCCAGGTTTGTCTTTTCATACAGGTTTAGTACCGTATTTTCCGGCATATAGGTTGCACCTTTTATGGGTTTTTTCAAGGCCTGCGACCTATACAGTACTCAGGTGCGACCTATGTATGGCTTGTTATCACTTTCGGTGAAACAAATTTTTCAGTCCAGCTCATTTCACAATTATATTCATTTATTAAGGAAAAGTTCAGCTCAGACATATATTTGCTATAATTTTTATAAAACAAACAATTGTTTTTAAGTGTTAATCTTCTTAAAAGCCTTGCTGTGCGCTCTTGTGGCAGACATTTGCAGCAGAGCTAAACGTAGGTGCGACCTGTACACCAGTGCAACCTATCTAGGGATTTTTCCAATCTATTGGTGATAATTGGACAATGCGACCTATACACAGGTGCAACCTATACACCAGAAAATACTGTAGTTTCAGCTTATGCTGATGATATAAACATTTTCATTAAGAACCAGAATGATGTTATAGGTCTGATACACTGTTTGGACCTTTATGAAAAAGTGTCATCCACTAAAGTGAACTGGGAAAAAAGTTCTGCATTAAAAGTTGGCCCATGGACAAATAACAATATGCCAATATTACCGGGCAATATCTGATGGGTTGACCAAGGTTTAAAATTCTTGGGTGCTTTTTTGGGACAGATACCTTTGTGGAGAAAAATTGGGAAGGTGTCACGGAGAGAGTGTGTGCCAGATTATCTAGATGGAAGTAGTTGCTGTCTCAGCTGTCTTAGGGGGAGGGTTCTGGTTGCAAATAACTTTGTTGATTCGACACTCTGGCATAAACTGACTGTACTCACACCACCATCTTGTCTTATAAGACATATCCAAAGGACTCTAGTGGATTTCTTCTGGTCTGGACGACATTAGGTGAAAGCTGCGGCCTTGTACCTGCCAGTACAGGAGGGAGGTCAAGGACTCACATAAACTCACGGATCACAACTTTCCGTCTTCAAACATTGCAGAAACTACTACCGTATATGGTGTTGGACTACCGTGGCTGGATACTGCACGCCTTCTGTTAAGGAAAGCAGGCCGTCTTGGCTATGATAAACATATTTTCCTGCTGCGTCAAGGATCTTTGGACTTAACAGGTCTCACACGTTTTTACCAAACAGTTTTAAATGCTTGGCAGATCCTCACCTTTGAGAGAAGAAATGATGTGAAACCTGGGATGTGGGTTTTTGAAGAACCTCTGTTTGAAAACAGTTTCCTCTCGACACAGCTGCTCTCGTCTGTTACGCTGAGATCTAAGATGAGAGAAGTGGGCTGTGTGAAGTTGGGTCATCTAATGAAGCTGTCTGTGTCCTGTCTCACGGAGCAACTAGAGGTGCGATCTCAAAGACTTGTGCAAAGACTGAAAGAAGAAACATGTGCTTCTCTGCCAGATTCTATCAAGGCGTTTGCTGTTAATAGTTCTCTGTCTGACCAATGGGATGATGAGTGTGAGTACGAGTTTCCTTCCCTAATTGTCTCTCCTGCAGTGGATCAGTGGTAGGATGAGACATAAAAGTTGCTGTCCCTCCAAGACTCACCACTAGGATGTTTTCAAGGCCTGGGAAAGAAAGTCCTGTACACTATTTGTGTGAAGGTCCTGAACTTACGCTCTTTGGCAGAAGTGGCGGTGTCGAAGTGGACTGTTTTTTTTTTACATTGGCTCTGCCCCGAGAGGCTGTTGGTGGTCCCTGTACAAGTTCCCCATTGAGAAACGGATGGGCAACCTCCAGTGGAGGATTGTGCATGGGGCCATAGCTACAAACAGGTATCTGGCACACCTTAATCCTGACATTAGTGTTTCATGTCCTTATTGTTTCCAAGACGAAACATTGTACCATATTTTTATTGAATGCTTAAGACTGAATCCTCTACTTGTTCTTTTGGATCATCTGTTTGGTGGTTTGGGTGTACAGTTCTCTAACCAAATTTTTATCTATGGTCCACGGTACAGTGCAAAGAAAAAACAAGTTCACACTCTCTTAAATTTCATTTCTGGTACTGCAAAATTGGCAATATGGATATCAAGAAAGAACAAAATCAATCAGCAACAAACAGATGATGCTCGTGTTTTATTTGAAAGACTGGTAGTTGCTCGAGTCCGTGTGGAATTTGAGTATTTTAAGTTGACAAAAAACATGGATGTCTTTGTTAATAAGTGGGGTATTAACAATGTTTTGTGTTCAGTGGATGACTCATCTTTAGTATTTACTTTTTGATTTTTTAACTTTTACCATGTTTTATTTGTATTGACTGTTGGAGTGTGAAATAAAAGACTTTTAAAATTCTCTCTCTCTCTCTCTCTCTCTCTCTCTCTTTATTTCTGTTTGTATCTGTGTCTTGCTGTCTGTTTTTAATTCTCTCTTTCTGTCTCTGTCTCTTTATGTATTTTTACCTCTTTCTATCTCTTTCCGTCTCTGTCTCTTTATGTCTCTCTATCTCTTTCTTTCTCTCTTTCTGTCTCTGTCTCTTTCTGTCTCTCTACCTCTTTCTTTCTCTCTTTCTGTCTCTGTCTCTTTGTATTTTTACCTCTTTCTATCTCTCTTTCTGTCTCTGTCTCTTTCTGTCTCTCTCTACCTCTCTCTGTCTCTTTCTGTCTCTCTACCTCTTTCTTTCTCTCTTTCTGTCTCTGTCTCTTTCTCTCCACCTCTTTCTTTCTTTATTTCTGTCTCTGTCTCTTTATGTGTCTCTACCTATTTCTTTCTCTCTTTGTGTATCTTTGCCTCTTTCTTTCTCTCTTTCTGTCTCTCTACCTCTTTCTTTCTCTCTTTCTGTCTCTGTCTCTTTATGTCTCTCTCTCTCTCTCTTTCTCTCTCCCCCTGTCTCTCTCGCTCTGTGCATGTGTGTGTGTGTGTGTGTGTGTGCGTGTGTGCGTGTGTGTTCGTGTGTGTGTGTGTGTGTGTGTGTGTGTGTGCGAGTGTGTGTGTGTGTGTCCTCCAGTTTAAAATGAGATTCAGGGAAACAAAAATTAATTTGTAGTTGAAACATGAAGTCACTAGATGGCAGCAAACATTTGCTACAACAACAAACTCATCAACTGCAGATTATCTTCAATCTTGATAAAAACTCTTTCATCCAAAGGAGTTCAGCTCATTAATTATTTTTACTCTAAAAAAAGTGTATTTTTTAAAAGAAATGCAAACATGGGCCAGAGATGTAAGATTTAATATCAAAAGGTTGATAGTAAATATAATAAAACTATTTTAACCAGGTTTTTTTCTATGTTGTTGCAGATGAGATTCAACAGCTTGTTTTGGACCTTTTCATCTGTCAAAATCAAGAATAAAAAATAATAATAATTTGTTTAAATCTTTCAGATAAATTGAGACTAATTATAAAGCTGCCTTTTGAACTATTCATACTTTGTAGATATTTGAAAAATAAATCCCATAACTGCTGCTATGAATTTAAAGAATCAGTGAAACTTTCAGATTGAAATGTTTTATTCAAACACACAAAGTGTAACCCTTCTGATAAAACAGGACCAGCCTGGTAATTGTCACAACCACCTTAGGCTGGTTAACAGCATCTCATGACTTTTGCTCATTAATGAAAATGTTTTAATTGCTCCAGTGATAAATTGAAGTGTCACACACCTAAAAGGCAAAATTGTCCTTTAGTTTTAATTATTTTCAATTGAAGATTCATTTTGGAGGCAAAACTGTCACACATAACTTGTTAGAATGATTAATTATATTTCTAACACCTGCTGGCTCACTTTTTTCTATTTGACAATTTTCAATAAAATATAGTTTTTGGGTTGCAGTACTTCAATAAACGCCTTAAAGCAGAATTTATATCTAATGTGCTGATATTATTTCATAATTAAACTTCAACAATAGAATGAAATACTTATGATTAACCTATAGGTTAGTCATATGTACAGCCTGACCTTACAAAGGTTAATATTTTATTTTTATCTTACTATAAAAAATGTTACACCCTCACTCTACACCCTCAACAGGGTCCTGGAGGGCGCGTGGGAGTTTGCCCAACCAGTTTACATGTGCTTTGTGGACTTGGAAAAGGCATTCGACCGCGTCCCTCGGGGGGTTCTGTGGGGGGTACTCCGGGAGTATGGGGTACCAGGCCCATTGATATGGGCTGTTAGGTCCCTGTACGACCGGTGTCAGAGCTTGGTCCGCATTGCCGGCAGTAAGTCAGGCTCGTTTCCAGTGAGAGTTGGACTCCGCCAAGGTTGCCCTTTGTCACCGATTCTGTTCATAACTTTTATGGACAGAATTTCTAGGCGCAGCCAAGGTGTTGAGAGGATCCGTTTTGGTGACCTTAGAATCGCTTCTCTGTTTTTTGCAGATGATGTGGTCCTATTGGCTTCATCAGTTTGTGATCTACAGCTTTCGCTGGAGCGGTTTGCAGCTGAATGTGATGCGGCCGGGATGAGGATCAGTTCCTCCAAATCCGAGGCCATGGTCTTGAGCCGGAAAAGGGTAGCATGCCCTCTCCGGGTCGGGGAGGAGGTCCTGCCCCAAGTGGAGGAGTTTAAGTATCTCGGGGTCTTGTTCACGAATGAGGGAAAACTGGAGCGTGAGATCGATAGGCGGATAGGTGCAGCGTCCGCAGTGAAGCGGGCGCTGTACCGGTCTGTCGTGGTGAAGAGAGAGCTGAGTCGAAAGGCAAAGCTCTCAATTTACCGATCGATCTACGTTCCCACCCTCATCTATGGTCATGAGCTTTGGGTTGTGACCGAAAGAACAAGATCTCGGATACAAGCGGCTGAAATGAGTTTTCTCCGCAGGGTGTCTGGACTCTCCCTTAGAGATAGGGTGAGAAGCTCAGTCATCCGGGAGGGACTCGGAGTAGAGCCGCTGCTTCTCCACATCGAGAGGAGCCAGTTGAGGTGGCTCGGGCATCTGGTTAGGATGCCTCCTGGACGCCTCCCTGGTGAGGTGTTCCGGGCATGTCCCACCGGGAGGAGACCCAGAGGAAGACCCAGGACACGCTGGAGGGACTATGTTTCTCGGCTGGCCTGGGAACGCCTTGGGATTCCCCCAGAGGAGCTGCTCCAAGTGGCTGGGGAGAGGGAAGTCTGGGCCTCCCTACTTAGGCTGCTACCCCCGCGACCCGACCCCGGATAAGCGGACGAAAATGGATGGATGGATGGATGGATGGATATAAAAATGTTTTAAATACACTCAACAAACTTTAAAAAAAATCAAGAAAACTGAAGCTCTCAGCTGAAACAGAAATGAAAAACAAAAGGAAACCTGAGCTTCTTTGACATGAGTTGCACACTCGTCAGCGTTCAGCTTTGTTTTTAGTGATACAATACTGTATTACGTTCCAGTACAACTAAGCAGCTTTTGCATATTTAGGCCCTGTTTACACGGACACTGTGGGGGGGAAACTGAACTTTTGGGTATGTTAATTTTTACATGAAAAGTTTTGCGTTGACACGGATCTGCTCGAATCTCCCCCTCCCTCATGCACCCCCCTTTCACCCACTGCGCATGCGTGCTGCTGAACCTTCACCCACTGCGCATGCGTGCTGCCTCACTCTGCTGGCAGTCTGCTACTTTCTTTTGTGCTAAAAGTTGAGCTAACAACAAGTTAACAACAAGTTAAAGCTGGATTTTGGATAAGAGTCGACAGATTTGACACCAAGCGGGACTCTCTTCATCTAACAAGCTGCACACCAGACGCTGAGTGGACTGTGGACCAGAACCGGACTTTACTCCGTGATAAACAGCTGACTTACAGCAGGTAAATCAACGTTCTTAATATAATGTTTGCTTGTGTTTACTTTGATCACACAACAACAGAGTTTTTATTTATTTATTTATTTATTTCTGCCAGGTGGAGCTGTCGTTTCAACAGCAGACCGGTTCTGATGGGTCCAGATGAATACACAGCAAGAGTCCAGTTCATTAGTTACAGTTCGGTTCACGTGTTTTATTAGTGTGTTCAGTTTAATTCTCAGTGTTTGTGTTACGTGAACTTTGTGGTGCTGAATAAATAAATAAATAAAAAATAAACCTGGTGTCTTCATTTTCACAGCACGTTACGCATTGTTTAAAACATGTAACGAGTCCAGATAGATACTGTAGTTCAGATAAATTTAAACATCTCCCACGCCAACATAAATACTGTTTATTATTGTTAAACTGTTGTATTTTGCAGCGTGACACGTGAAATGTCAGCCTGCCCTAGACTGTCCGCGCGTGCGAGCTGCGCACATGTAGTTGACACAAAAGATCAGCGGGAGATGTTTACATTATCAGCGGGGGTCTGCGAAAAAGTTCCACCCTGAGAGCTGGATCAGAAAAGTATCGGAGTCAAAGAGGGGGGCCAGCAGCGTCGTGTAGGCGATAAGCAAAGACGCAAAGAGAAAGTAGCGGTTACACTCAAAATACGCGCCGTGTAAACTGGCCCTTAATGTACGCTCTCATCTGGGAGTCTTTAAGTCTCACATTGTAAGAATAAAAATAGCTAAATCGATTGCAGTACTGTACAAAGTCAGAGACCTATTGAATGATAAAGCTCTGTATTTGTTGTATAACACAATCATTGTTCCACACTTAATCTATTGTATTGATGTTTGGGGGAATGCGTGTAAAACAATCACAAAGCCTATTTTTGTATTACAGAAAAGAGCTGTAAGAATTATCACTAGAAAACATTACCGTCATCCATCAAGTACATTATTTTATCAACTGAAGTTATTGAAGTTCCATGATTTGGTAGACTATAATATTTTATCAGTTATGTATAGGGCTCAAAATAATGCATTACCTTTAAATATCCAAATGCATTTTGTTAAAAGACAAAGTTGTTATAATCTTAAGGGGACAGAGATGTTTGTAAAACCACAATTCAGAACTAGTTTGAAGGGACGTTCTACCTCAATCCAGGGAATTAGATTATGGAATGGCTTGGAGAATGTAGTTAAAAATGCCAAGTCAATGTTTACATTTAAGAAAATGATCAAAACGAATGTGTTAAAAAATATATATGAAATAGCGTAATGTGTATTGTATTAGTTAGAAAATTAGAAAGAGTTAGTCATTTTGTACTGTTGGTTGAAGATTATTATTGTTTAATCTGATTGTTGGAAAAAAGGGGCAGATATAATAAGATTTATTCTTCTTTCTGCTACCTTTCATTTTTTTTATTTTGTACATTATCATTTATGGGATTGTCTTGTATTGTTTCTTTTGTAAAAAAATGAACAAATTTAATAAACATAAACATAAACATAATTTCTTCTTTGTTAGTTCCATTTAGAAAAATACTACTGTATTTGCACAACCTGTAATTGAATGGATCACATTATTATCTGCTTTTGGTATTTTAGCTGCAAGGCTTGATCCAACATTCACAAAATATTGATTAAAGACCGTGTAAAGTAAAATTAAATGTGTGTTTTGAGTTTGTCACACGGCATAAATATGTGTTATTAATCACCCATATAAATCTGACTGATTAAAAACATTGTTTACCTTATAAAATTAAGTCTCAAAAATCATGAAAAAACATAATTTTGCCTTGGTCTCAAATGCTGGGGGCGTGTCAGCGCGTGGGCGTGGTTTCAGCGCAGTACTGCGCCGTGTCCTGCCCCCTGAGCTGACTGTGTGTGGAGAGGCAGACAGGTGCAGCAGAGATCCACCTGCTCTGTTTTTATCTGAGTTCTGGCTGTAACAGCAGCTCCTTTTTCCAAGAGTTACGCTGTTTTTAGTGCACAAACAACTCTGGTTTTGTTTTTAAAGTTGAGGACACAACTATAATTCATAACTCCGCTGTTATGTGTTTAATAATAAGCGCTATTTTAGAAGATGAGCGGACTCGCTGCACCCGGTCCGACCCGGTCACATCGCATGCGGGGTCTGTGTTGGTGATTAAAATATAGAGTAATCACGTTGATAAGTTATCTCATCTGTCAGCGGAGTCACGGCGTTTCACGGCGCGCGTGGCAGGATTTCAGCTCCACGCGGATCGCTCACACACACACACACACACACACACACACACACACACACACACACACACACACACACACAGCGGGGGGGGCGCGGAGGTGCAGGTGGCAGTGGTCGCTCCAGCAGCACGCCTGGGTTTGTTTGACTCCCTCCTGCGTCTCAATGTCACAATGGAGCGGCTGCAGTCCTCCATGCGTAAAAGGAGTGAGAGTACTGGAGGGAGACGGTCGGTAGCGAGTGAACGGCTCCACCGAAGAACGCATTTATACGGCTGGAGCTGCAGGGGGTGGGGCTTGTTACCGTGTGACGAAACACGGTAACATTTAAACCACGCCTAAAAAATCCTGAAACAGAAATATCTTTATACACAGTTTGATCTATAACTCCAAAATTAATTGAGCTACAATTTTGAGACTTTTTACTCATTTACAAGATTACAATTATGACATTTATAATGTTTATTGAAGAAAATGTTGAAATTCACTTTACACGGTCTTTAAATCCATTTACAATTTCATTTTCATCACGAACTTCATCGTTGTCTTTTACAAAATATTTTGAAATACCAGTTTTTGCTTTATGATTCTTCAGAACACTATTCATTACTCGCCATGTTGAACAACTGGGAGATAAAGTTAGAGAGGACACACTGAGATGGTTTGGACATGTCCAGAGGAGGGACAGTGGTTTGGACATGTCCAGAGGAGGGACAGTGGTTTGGACATGTCCAGAGGAGGGACAGTGGTTTGGACATGTCCAGAGGAGGGACAGTGGTTTGGACATGTCCAGAGGAGGGACAGTGGTTTGGACATGTCCAGAGGAGGGACAGTGGTTTGGACATGTCCAGAGGAGGGACAGTGGTTTGGACATGTCCAGAGGAGGGACAGTGGTTTGGACATGTCCAGAGGAGGGACAGTGGTTTGGACATGTCCAGAGGAGGGACAGTGGTTTGGACATGTCCAGAGGAGGGACAGTGGTTTGGACATGTCCAGAGGAGGGACAGTGGTTTGGACATGTCCAGAGGAGGGACAGTGGTTTGGACATGTCCAGAGGAGGGACAGTGGTTTGGACATGTCCAGAGGAGGGACAGTGGTTTGGACATGTCCAGAGGAGGGACAGTGGTTTGGACATGTCCAGAGGAGGGACAGTGGTTTGGACATGTCCAGAGGAGGGACAGTGGTTTGGACATGTCCAGAGGAGGGACAGTGGTTTGGACATGTCCAGAGGAGGGACAGTGGTTTGGACATGTCCAGAGGAGGGACAGTGGTTTGGACATGTCCAGAGGAGGGACAGTGGTTTGGACATGTCCAGAGGAGGGACAGTGGTTTGGACATGTCCAGAGGAGGGACAGTGGTTTGGACATGTCCAGAGGAGGGACAGTGGTTTGGACATGTCCAGAGGAGGGACAGTGGTTTGGACATGTCCAGAGGAGGGACAGTGGTTTGGACATGTCCAGAGGAGGGACAGTGGTTTGGACATGTCCAGAGGAGGGACAGTGGTTTGGACATGTCCAGAGGAGGGACAGTGGTTTGGACATGTCCAGAGGAGGGACAGTAGGTTTGGACATGTCCAGAGGAGGGACAGTGGTTTGGACATGTCCAGAGGAGGGACAGTGGTTTGGACATGTCCAGAGGAGGGACAGTGGTTTGGACATGTCCAGAGGAGGGACAGTGGTTTGGACATGTCCAGAGGAGGGACAGTGGTTTGGACATGTCCAGAGGAGGGACAGTGGTTTGGACATGTCCAGAGGAGGGACAGTGGTTTGGACATGTCCAGAGGAGGGACAGTGGTTTGGACATGTCCAGAGGAGGGACAGTGGTTTGGACATGTCCAGAGGAGGGACAGTGGTTTGGACATGTCCAGAGGAGGGACAGTGGTTTGGACATGTCCAGAGGAGGGACAGTGGTTTGGACATGTCCAGAGGAGGGACAGTGGTTTGGACATGTCCAGAGGAGGGACAGTGGTTTGGACATGTCCAGAGGAGGGACAGTGGTTTGGACATGTCCAGAGGAGGGACAGTGGTTTGGACATGTCCAGAGGAGGGACAGTGGTTTGGACATGTCCAGAGGAGGGACAGTGGTTTGGACATGTCCAGAGGAGGGACAGTGGTTTGGACATGTCCAGAGGAGGGACAGTGGTTTGGACATGTCCAGAGGAGGGACAGTGGTTTGGACATGTCCAGAGGAGGGACAGTGGTTTGGACATGTCCAGAGGAGGGACAGTGGTTTGGACATGTCCAGAGGAGGGACAGTGGTTTGGACATGTCCAGAGGAGGGACAGTGGTTTGGACATGTCCAGAGGAGGGACAGTGGTTTGGACATGTCCAGAGGAGGGACAGTGGTTTGGACATGTCCAGAGGAGGGACAGTGGTTTGGACATGTCCAGAGGAGGGACAGTGGTTTGGACATGTCCAGAGGAGGGACAGTGGTTTGGACATGTCCAGAGGAGGGACAGTGGTTTGGACATGTCCAGAGGAGGGACAGTGGTTTGGACATGTCCAGAGGAGGGACAGTGGTTTGGACATGTCCAGAGGAGGGACAGTGGTTTGGACATGTCCAGAGGAGGGACAGTGGTTTGGACATGTCCAGAGGAGGGACAGTGGTTTGGACATGTCCAGAGGAGGGACAGTGGTTTGGACATGTCCAGAGGAGGGACAGTGGTTTGGACATGTCCAGAGGAGGGACAGTGGTTTGGACATGTCCAGAGGAGGGACAGTGGTTTGGACATGTCCAGAGGAGGGACAGTGGTGGACATGTCCAGAGGAGGGACAGTGGTTTGGACATGTCCAGAGGAGGGACAGTGGTTTGGACATGTCCAGAGGAGGGACAGTGGTTTGGACATGTCCAGAGGAGGGACAGTGGTTTGGACATGTCCAGAGGAGGGACAGTGGTTTGGACATGTCCAGAGGAGGGACAGTGGTTTGGACATGTCCAGAGGAGGGACAGTGGTTTGGACATGTCCAGAGGAGGGACAGTGGTTTGGACATGTCCAGAGGAGGGACAGTGGTTTGGACATGTCCAGAGGAGGGACAGTGGTTTGGACATGTCCAGAGGAGGACAGTGGTTTGGACATGTCCAGAGGAGGGACAGTGGTTTGGACATGTCCAGAGGAGGGACAGTGGTTTGGACATGTCCAGAGGAGGGACAGTGGTTTGGACATGTCCAGAGGAGGGACAGTGGTTTGGACATGTCCAGAGGAGGGACAGTGGTTTGGACATGTCCAGAGGAGGGACAGTGGTTTGGACATGTCCAGAGGAGGGACAGTGGTTTGGACATGTCCAGAGGAGGGACAGTGGTTTGGACATGTCCAGAGGAGGGACAGTGGTTTGGACATGTCCAGAGGAGGGACAGTGGTTTGGACATGTCCAGAGGAGGGACAGTGGTTTGGACATGTCCAGAGGAGGGACAGTGGTTTGGACATGTCCAGAGGAGGGACAGTGGTTTGGACATGTCCAGAGGAGGGACAGTGGTTTGGACATGTCCAGAGGAGGGACAGTGGTTTGGACATGTCCAGAGGAGGGACAGTGGTTTGGACATGTCCAGAGGAGGGACAGTGGTTTGGACATGTCCAGAGGAGGGACAGTGGTTTGGACATGTCCAGAGGAGGGACAGTGGTTTGGACATGTCCAGAGGAGGGACAGTGGTTTGGACATGTCCAGAGGAGGGACAGTGGTTTGGACATGTCCAGAGGAGGGACAGTGGTTTGGACATGTCCAGAGGAGGGACAGTGGTTTGGACATGTCCAGAGGAGGGACAGTGGTTTGGACATGTCCAGAGGAGGGACAGTGGTTTGGACATGTCCAGAGGAGGGACAGTGGTTTGGACATGTCCAGAGGAGGGACAGTGGTTTGGACATGTCCAGAGGAGGGACAGTGGTTTGGACATGTCCAGAGGAGGGACAGTGGTTTGGACATGTCCAGAGGAGGGACAGTGGTTTGGACATGTCCAGAGGAGGGACAGTGGTTTGGACATGTCCAGAGGAGGACAGTGGTTTGGACATGTCCAGAGGAGGGACAGTGGTTTGGACATGTCCAGAGGAGGGACAGTGGTTTGGACATGTCCAGAGGAGGGACAGTGGTTTGGACATGTCCAGAGGAGGGACAGTGGTTTGGACATGTCCAGAGGAGGGACAGTGGTTTGGACATGTCCAGAGGAGGGACAGTGGTTTGGACATGTCCAGAGGAGGGACAGTGGTTTGGACATGTCCAGAGGAGGGACAGTGGTTTGGACATGTCCAGAGGAGGGACAGTGGTTTGGACATGTCCAGAGGAGGGACAGTGGTTTGGACATGTCCAGAGGAGACAGTGGTTTGGACATGTCCAGAGGAGGACAGTGGTTTGGACATGTCCAGAGGAGGACAGTGGTTTGGACATGTCCAGAGGAGGGACAGTGGTTTGGACATGTCCAGAGGAGGGACAGTGGTTTGGACATGTCCAGAGGAGACAGTGGTTTGGACATGTCCAGAGGAGGGACAGTGGTTTGGACATGTCCAGAGGAGGGACAGTGGTTTGGACATGTCCAGAGGAGGACAGTGGTTTGGACATGTCCAGAGGAGGGACAGTGGTTTGGACATGTCCAGAGGAGGGACAGTGGTTTGGACATGTCCAGAGGAGGGACAGTGGTTTGGACATGTCCAGAGGAGGGACAGTGGTTTGGACATGTCCAGAGGAGGGACAGTGGTTTGGACATGTCCAGAGGAGGGACAGTGGTTTGGACATGTCCAGAGGAGGGACAGTGGTTTGGACATGTCCAGAGGAGGGACAGTGGTTTGGACATGTCCAGAGGAGGGACAGTGGTTTGGACATGTCCAGAGGAGGGACAGTGGTTTGGACATGTCCAGAGGAGGGACAGTGGTTTGGACATGTCCAGAGGAGGGACAGTGGTTTGGACATGTCCAGAGGAGGGACAGTGGTTTGGACATGTCCAGAGGAGGGACAGTGGTTTGGACATGTCCAGAGGAGGGACAGTGGTTTGGACATGTCCAGAGGAGGGACAGTGGTTTGGACATGTCCAGAGGAGGGACAGTGGTTTGGACATGTCCAGAGGAGGGACAGTGGTTTGGACATGTCCAGAGGAGGGACAGTGGTTTGGACATGTCCAGAGGAGGGACAGTGGTTTGGACATGTCCAGAGGAGGGACAGTGGTTTGGACATGTCCAGAGGAGGGACAGTGGTTTGGACATGTCCAGAGGAGGGACAGTGGTTTGGACATGTCCAGAGGAGGGACAGTGGTTTGGACATGTCCAGAGGAGGGACAGTGGTTTGGACATGTCCAGAGGAGGGACAGTGGTTTGGACATGTCCAGAGGAGGGACAGTGGTTTGGACATGTCCAGAGGAGGGACAGTGGTTTGGACATGTCCAGAGGAGGGACAGTGGTTTGGACATGTCCAGAGGAGGGACAGTGGTTTGGACATGTCCAGAGGAGGGACAGTGGTTTGGACATGTCCAGAGGAGGGACAGTGGTTTGGACATGTCCAGAGGAGGGACAGTGGTTTGGACATGTCCAGAGGAGGGACAGTGGTTTGGACATGTCCAGAGGAGGGACAGTGGTTTGGACATGTCCAGAGGAGGGACAGTGGTTTGGACATGTCCAGAGGAGGGACAGTGGTTTGGACATGTCCAGAGGAGGGACAGTGGTTTGGACATGTCCAGAGGAGGGACAGTGGTTTGGACATGTCCAGAGGAGGGACAGTGGGTTGGACATGTCCAGAGGAGGGACAGTGGTTTGGACATGTCCAGAGGAGGGACAGTGGGTTGGACATGTCCAGAGGAGGGACAGTGGGTTGGACATGTCCAGAGGAGGGACAGTGGGTTGGACATGTCCAGAGGAGGGACAGTGGGTTGGACATGTCCAGAGGAGGGACAGTGGGTTGGACATGTCCAGAGGAGGGACAGTGGTTTGGACATGTCCAGAGGAGGGACAGTGGGTTGGACATGTCCAGAGGAGGGACAGTGGGTTGGACATGTCCAGAGGAGGGACAGTGGTTTGGACATGTCCAGAGGAGGGACAGTGGTTTGGACATGTCCAGAGGAGGGACAGTGGTTTGGACATGTCCAGAGGAGGGACAGTGGTTTGGACATGTCCAGAGGAGGGACAGTGGTTTGGACATGTCCAGAGGAGGGACAGTGGTTTGGACATGTCCAGAGGAGGGACAGTGGTTTGGACATGTCCAGAGGAGGGACAGTGGTTTGGACATGTCCAGAGGAGGGACAGTGGTTTGGACATGTCCAGAGGAGGGACAGTGGTTTGGACATGTCCAGAGGAGGGACAGTGGTTTGGACATGTCCAGAGGAGGGACAGTGGTTTGGACATGTCCAGAGGAGGGACAGTGGTTTGGACATGTCCAGAGGAGGGACAGTGGTTTGGACATGTCCAGAGGAGGGACAGTGGTTTGGACATGTCCAGAGGAGGGACAGTGGTTTGGACATGTCCAGAGGAGGGACAGTGGTTTGGACATGTCCAGAGGAGGGACAGTGGTTTGGACATGTCCAGAGGAGGGACAGTGGTTTGGACATGTCCAGAGGAGGGACAGTGGTTTGGACATGTCCAGAGGAGGGACAGTGGGTTGGACATGTCCAGAGGAGGGACAGTGGGTTGGACATGTCCAGAGGAGGGACAGTGGTTTGGACATGTCCAGAGGAGGGACAGTGGTTTGGACATGTCCAGAGGAGGGACAGTGGGTTGGACATGTCCAGAGGAGGGACAGTGGTTTGGACATGTCCAGAGGAGGGACAGTGGTTTGGACATGTCCAGAGGAGGGACAGTGGTTTGGACATGTCCAGAGGAGGGACAGTGGTTTGGACATGTCCAGAGGAGGGACAGTGGTTTGGACATGTCCAGAGGAGGGACAGTGGTTTGGACATGTCCAGAGGAGGGACAGTGGTTTGGACATGTCCAGAGGAGGGACAGTGGTTTGGACATGTCCAGAGGAGGGACAGTGGTTTGGACATGTCCAGAGGAGGGACAGTGGTTTGGACATGTCCAGAGGAGGGACAGTGGTTTGGACATGTCCAGAGGAGGGACAGTGGTTTGGACATGTCCAGAGGAGGGACAGTGGTTTGGACATGTCCAGAGGAGGGACAGTGGTTTGGACATGTCCAGAGGAGGGACAGTGGTTTGGACATGTCCAGAGGAGGGACAGTGGTTTGGACATGTCCAGAGGAGGGACAGTGGTTTGGACATGTCCAGAGGAGGGACAGTGGTTTGGACATGTCCAGAGGAGGGACAGTGGTTTGGACATGTCCAGAGGAGGGACAGTGGTTTGGACATGTCCAGAGGAGGGACAGTGGTTTGGACATGTCCAGAGGAGGGACAGTGGTTTGGACATGTCCAGAGGAGGGACAGTGGTTTGGACATGTCCAGAGGAGGGACAGTGGTTTGGACATGTCCAGAGGAGGGACAGTGGTTTGGACATGTCCAGAGGAGGGACAGTGGTTTGGACATGTCCAGAGGAGGGACAGTGGTTTGGACATGTCCAGAGGAGGGACAGTGGTTTGGACATGTCCAGAGGAGGGACAGTGGTTTGGACATGTCCAGAGGAGGGACAGTGGTTTGGACATGTCCAGAGGAGGGACAGTGGTTTGGACATGTCCAGAGGAGGGACAGTGGTTTGGACATGTCCAGAGGAGGGACAGTGGTTTGGACATGTCCAGAGGAGGGACAGTGGTTTGGACATGTCCAGAGGAGGGACAGTGGTTTGGACATGTCCAGAGGAGGGACAGTGGTTTGGACATGTCCAGAGGAGGGACAGTGGTTTGGACATGTCCAGAGGAGGGACAGTGGTTTGGACATGTCCAGAGGAGGGACAGTGGTTTGGACATGTCCAGAGGAGGGACAGTGGTTTGGACATGTCCAGAGGAGGGACAGTGGTTTGGACATGTCCAGAGGAGGGACAGTGGTTTGGACATGTCCAGAGGAGGGACAGTGGTTTGGACATGTCCAGAGGAGGGACAGTGGTTTGGACATGTCCAGAGGAGGGACAGTGGTTTGGACATGTCCAGAGGAGGGACAGTGGTTTGGACATGTCCAGAGGAGGGACAGTGGTTTGGACATGTCCAGAGGAGGGACAGTGGTTTGGACATGTCCAGAGGAGGGACAGTGGTTTGGACATGTCCAGAGGAGGGACAGTGGTTTGGACATGTCCAGAGGAGGGACAGTGGTTTGGACATGTCCAGAGGAGGGACAGTGGTTTGGACATGTCCAGAGGAGGGACAGTGGTTTGGACATGTCCAGAGGAGGGACAGTGGTTTGGACATGTCCAGAGGAGGGACAGTGGTTTGGACATGTCCAGAGGAGGGACAGTGGTTTGGACATGTCCAGAGGAGGGACAGTGGTTTGGACATGTCCAGAGGAGGGACAGTGGTTTGGACATGTCCAGAGGAGGGACAGTGGTTTGGACATGTCCAGAGGAGGGACAGTGGTTTGGACATGTCCAGAGGAGGGACAGTGGTTTGGACATGTCCAGAGGAGGGACAGTGGTTTGGACATGTCCAGAGGAGGGACAGTGGTTTGGACATGTCCAGAGGAGGGACAGTGGTTTGGACATGTCCAGAGGAGGGACAGTGGTTTGGACATGTCCAGAGGAGGGACAGTGGTTTGGACATGTCCAGAGGAGGGACAGTGGTTTGGACATGTCCAGAGGAGGGACAGTGGTTTGGACATGTCCAGAGGAGGGACAGTGG
>JBBPBX010058785.1:0-21982 GCA_038048925.1 Garcialebias charrua | reverse complement strand
CGCAGTGTGTGTGTTTTAGTTGTGAATAATATAATAATGTCTATTCCTGTCATCTGCGTATGTTCCCATACACAGACGAAATTCGTCTCTGCATTTAACCCAACCACCTACCAGGTGCACCACCTGGTAGGTGGTTGGGTTAAATGCAGAGTGAGGGCTGTGAGCAGCACCAGTGAGCAGCCCGAAAGCGCCCGGGGAGCTGGAGAAATAGGTGTGCACTCATAGACACCCCAAGCTGGGTAGTGGCCGGGGCGCGAACCCGCGACCTTCGGATCCGTAGTCAAAAGCCCTGCCACTAGACCATCTTAAGGAACTCTCTTGAGGAACGCTTTATTTTGAAACCTGACCAGGACATGCCACTGTCTTTGACGAAGAAGGCAGGCGTCACGACACGTGAATCCATAAACACACCGAGGTACAACTGGACTTCACGGACAGATGACCTGTGAGTCCAAGACTGCTTCTACAACTCTATCCACCTAGACAAACGTCCAAAGGTACAGAGTGCTGATGTTTCTGGATCGTGCTGTGGAGTCGGGCTGGTTCTCGTACGGAGAAGTGTCAATCTGGTTAAACTCAAAATAGATAACTCCTCTAAACTTCCCTTTCTTCCTCATTCTTCAACCTCTCCCTATCTCAAATTCTAAGCTGGTAACTACATTTTAAGCTAAGAGCCACAGATTAAGTATTAGTCATCATTACTTATGTCTGTTGTTACAATTTAAGTGTGCTGATACGTGTTGAATTGCAAGAAAGTAAAATCTGTCAATCAAGTGTAATGTTGTTAATTTTAGTCGATTTATTTTAAATAAAAGGTAGTGTCTCCTCGCATACCAACTAAAATCAACGCCTCTGTCACTTAATGGCTTTTGGTTTATTTGTCCATCATAAAGATCACAGAAATATTCGATAAACTGAAAAAGAAAAGAATCCGTAAATTACTATTCAATCTGAATAAGTAAACAATTGAGATATTTAGGGTGTCAGTTTAATACTGACTCCCCTAAATATCTTATATTAGGTATGGCCATCAAATAAGCCGGATAAATACAACGAGACAGGGATTCCATTTTAGTTAGGTAGGTTCTCCCGAATAGCGTTATATCTCTTTGATTCCATCCATTTAACTGAGATTTGTAGTTCTGGATTTTATTCTCTTATGTTAAAAGTTTCACTGAGTTTAGTATCTTTAGTTATTACCATTCCAAGATATTTCACTGAGGATTTAATGGGAATACCATATGCTTCTGTGAAATTAGCCATCAGTTCACATTTCTGTAGATTCAAAGTTAGACCTGATGCTTTGGAAAATGTATTAATTAATTCAAGGACTTTAGGAGTTTGATCTAGATTCTTCAAAAAGATTGTGGTGTCGTCAGCTAGTTGGCTGATTATAATTTGGTCATCAAAATGTTCAATTTTGGAATGTTTGAGTTTTTTATGAAGATAGCCAACACTTCAACAGCCAAGATGATGATGATGATAAATTTTATTTCAGACAGACATTTCACCACAAAACATAATACTGAATACTTTCATGTTTCCAAGTATAGATACAATCTTAATATCAAATAAACATACCCAATTTTTATATGCTAATATACATTTGTTTCTTTTCCTTTCCTCTATTGGTGACTGTGAGTCTGAAAAGGAGTATGATGAAGTTTAACTTATATTATCATACCCCTTATCCATTCAATAATTCATAGGATAAATAGTCTTCCTGTTGCCTGTATGTAAGATAAAGAGGAATGGAGAAATATTGCAGCCCTGTTTTACTCTTCTATTAATAGCAAAACAAGGAGAGGTGCCATGTGGAAGAGTAACCGAGCTTGTAGTGTCTTTATAAAAGCTTTCTATAATTTTACAAAAATTTGCCCCAAAGCCAAATAAGTGTAAGACTTTGATTAGAAACTGATGCTCCAACATGTCGAAGGCTTTGTAGAAGTCTAAAAAAAGAATGAAGCCTTTGTCCTCAATCAGATCATTGTACTCGAGTAAATCTTGGACAAGTCTAATGTTGTCGTGAATTGATCTTTTAGACATAAAACCTGTTTGAGTTTCAGAAATCACATCCTTAAGACCAGTTTTTAATCTATTTGTGTATACTGTATACTGTATATGTTAATAATTTGTAGTCACAGTTTAAGAGGGTGATTGGGCGGTAGTTGTCTAGAACTTTTCTGTCTCTTTCTGGTTTTGGAATAAGTGTGATGATTCCCTGCTTCATGCTGTGTGGAAGAGAGTTATTATCTATGGTCTCTTGAAAGACCTGGAATATAAATTCTCTGAGACAGTCCCAAAAATGTCTATAGAAATTAGCAGTAAGGCCATCAGGGCCGGGGGATTTATCAAGTTTCAAACTCATGATAGCATAGTCTAGCTCTTCTATATTAATATCTTTGTCACAGTTTTCCTTGAAATCCACGGAGATCTGAGGGATGAATTCTTTGACTTGGTCTAATAGGAGTTCGCTATCTTGAGATGAAAAAGAGGAGCTGTAAAGCTTTTGATAAAAGTTGCTAATTTCTTTTGCTATTAAAGTTTGGTCTGTATATTCCTCATCGTTAATAAGGAGTGATTTAATGTGTTTTTTAGTTTGCCTCCTCTTTTCTAGTCTACAGAAGTAAGCACTGTTTTTTTTCTCCTTCCTCAATCCATTTAGCTCTGGATCGGATAAAAGCACCCCGGGCCTTTCTTTCATAGATGGAGTCTAGTTTAAAGCTGCTATATGTAACTTTTTTAACAATATATTTTTAACATATTTCTTCACTCTGTCACTAGATTGATGTTAGAGAGGTAATCTCTGAAAAAAACTAAAAAAAAATATTGTCCCCTTGCTTCTCCAGGTGGTAAATAAGCATTTCTAAAAAGAAAAAGTGACCCGCCATTTTCCAGCCAATAAAAACAAAGTTTGTAACCAGCCAATAAAAACCGAGCTTGAATTTGAATCAGCCAATAAAAACAGAGCTTGAATTTGAATTTCAACAGACCACAAGGGGCAGAGCCATATATGGCTCTGAGGGGGAGGGATCAGAATGCTTTGCTTGTTGAAATTTTTTCTGTGCTGATGTTCTACAGAAACTGCAGACTTCACCTTTAAACTGTAAGGTCAGAAGGTTATTTTTGTCTGCATCATTTAGTGTCTGTTTAACACATAATGAGTTTAAATCTTTAACTAATTTTGTTTCTTCCAGGTCATTTGTTTTTTTTAAAGTTTTTTGCTAAAGGAAATAGAATGAAGCCGTATCTTATATTTTAGGTACTGTATTTCATTTTGAGGTGTAGGTTATTATTGATTCATCTAGAAATATCTTTTTTACTAGTTCTTTGATTTCTTTACAATAAAGATAATATTTTAAAGGGGACCACAGATTGCTTTTTAAAATTTTTATGGTATTTCTTTGGGGTTAAAAAACAGTGTTCATTCAATTTAATACACAAAATAATTCTTAGATAATCAATTATACCCTTTTTAATTCTGCCATTTTTAACTTTCGTTTTGAACGACCGGTTTATGATGAGGAGGTCTTGTGGCACGCCCTTCAAAGATCTGCTTACATTAACTCCGCCCTCCAAAGGCAGACGAGGAAGTCTGAACTCACGTTACTGCACGTTTCTTTTGCCTCCTTCTGACTCTCCCTCCCTCTGACTCTCCCTCCCTCTGACTCTCCCTCCTTCTGCCTGTGGCGCAGCTGTAGGGGAGCAAAGCACACACACACACAAGCACAGCAGCACAGCGGGGGCTTTTTTATCTGCGTCCCTCCGAGGAGCACGTGCGGGCCGGCACACACACACATACACACACACACACACTCACAGCGGGCTTTCTTTTTATCAACACTACCTGACGCTCTGATGGAATTAAATAGGAGCTCCAAGTGATCTTGGCTCAGGCTGAACCTGTATGTGAGGACACACACACACGCGCACACACGGGTTTGGTTGCGTTAAGTAGTCTGTCCTGCTAATGACACATAAACCAACACACACACACAGAAACATGCGCATCTGTTCCCATCTGAAAACTATCAATTTTAAATCCATTATCTGCGCCACGAGGGTCAGAGAGTTAGCTGGCTAGACTCTGTGACATTTTTAGCCATGAAATCAGGAAAAACAACCGTCAACTCTTTTATACTGGAGTGGGTTGAGCCGCACCAGGGGTTGCTAGGTGAGGGGGCTGGACTCAGGTTCGAGGTGGGTTGTCCTCGCGCCTGTGACGTAACAGGCGCGATGATTTCAAAACGAAACCTATCTTATCACAGTTAAATAAATCTACTTAGAGTAAATAAACCACTGGGTGCATTTTTTTGGCCTTAGGACTGTTTTTTTATGGAGTAAATACCCAAAGTTGAGTAAAAAAAACATTAAAAAGTGAATTTTGAATATGTGGTCCCCTTTAAGAGATCTGCGTTGAATTTCCAGTATCCTGCACGTCTTAAAGTCTCAGGAACAAGAGTAATTAGTAAATTGATGCTGCAATGATCTGTAAGGGGAGTTTTAGACATGTCACAATCTGATGTTAGTTTGAGGATATCATCCGTACCTAACCAGAAATCAATTCTAGATCTGCTTGAAGCATCTGATCTGAACCAAGAAAATTGCTTTTGGTTATCATGTTTCTCTCTCCATAAGTCAATAAGTCCTAAGTTGCTACATAAATCAGACAGAATGCGGTTTGGACGGGAGTTTTCATATTTGTTTGGGTGTCTGTCAAGACCTTCATCCATAACCATATTCCAGTCCCCATCTAATAATACAAAGTTTGTTGGGAATCTTTGTTTAAGTTGTTTAACATTAACTTCAATAGTTGTAAGAAGCTCCTTATTTTTTGAAGTGTTGCAGTAGCCATAAATGTTACCTAGGATTATTAGTGCACCCTCGATGTGTAATATGTAGAGAGACCAATGGCCATCACTATCATTTTTTGTAAATATTATTTTCCCTGGGAAATTATTAATTAATATAGCCACACCAGCTGATTTGGATGTGCCATGCAAATAAATAATTTTATCTCCCCATTGGTTTGACCAAAATTTTTCATCGGAGTGAGTTGAATGAGTTTCTTGAAGAAGAATACTGTACAGTGTGGGTTCTTGTTTTTACAGTACAGAAATATCGCCTTTCTTTTGACAATCTCTCTGAGGCCCCTTACATTTAAAGACATAAACTTAAGATTGGTTTTTAAAGGCATAAAATAAATAAAATAAAAAGAATAACTACACAAACCTTAAAATTTGAGGATTAGTTAGAGTAGAATTAACTTAAGGCAAGCCCCTATAAAAGTCAAATATTGCCCTTTTTTGTTATAACATTCAAAAGAGAAAGAACACTCTTGCATCTGCAAAAAACACTGAACTTAAACCAAATTCACTCCTTTTTCATTCAGGTGAGAACAATAAGGAACACGAGTGCATGTAAGAAGAATGGTTCTGAAAAACGCTTAATTGAGAATAATATGTAAACTGTACTTAGAATAGAGACGAGGCTTTGATCACCTTGCCGTCGATCACTGCAACATGACCTCTGTAAAAAGCCACCTTGCCCTGAGATCTGGCTTTTGTAATTTTAGGCCACAGTTCTTCTCTTGCCAGCCGGTCTTCTTTTATGAAATCTTGAGGAAAACGTAGGCCTTGTTCTTTACACACCGTTGAATCCTTTGTCACCTTCCAAACCGTGTCACGATGGCGCCTCCTAGTGAACTGTATGATGACCTGACGGGATCGTCCTGCTTCTTTTCTTCCCACTCGGTGAATCGTGTCGATCACATCTTCCACCTGGTCTGCCCACTGCGGTAAGATTCTTGAGAGAAGCTGCTCTGCCTTTTCTCTGAGATTTTCTCCATCCTGCTCTTTGAGACCCAACAGCCTCAGATTCCATCTGTGCTTGTATCTTTCAGCTTCCAGAATTTTCTCTTTCAGAGCTGTGTTTTCTTTTTCCACTGTAGCAAGCTTTTGTTCAAGATTTTCTACATTAGATTTACATTTGGCTATGTCGAGCGTATTCTGGTCTTCTTGGAGTGTAATACGGGCGACCATTTCTGAATTTTCTTTCAGCTGTCTACCAAAGTAGTACTCTGCCTGCTCTGCCCCCCCTTCCATTTGAACTGCCTTAACACTAAAAACTTTCTCACACATTACCACACAACACAAAGATTTTAACACTGGACTCTGTGTCATCAAACGGGTTATTCACTAAACTCTCGGTCATGTGCTCATTCAGTTTGCACTACTTCTCATATTTGCACTAATGTCTGTATTACATCACTGCCTATAGTCATAATACTGTTTACATTCTCTGTTTACATACTACTGTTTACATTCAATGTTTACATTTATTAATACTGTTTACCAGTGCTGGGCACCGCTAATTAAAAAATTAGTTCCACAATTTCTAAAACGCTTATTAATTTTTTTAGGTCCACAATTTCAAAAGCACAAATGTCTTATGAAAATTAGGGGAAGCTAATCTAATCCGCTATTTATATATTTCTATATTATATATATATATATATTTATATATAGCCGGCAGCGTTATCAATATTTGCACTACACTGCCAACTGAAAAGTAACAAAAATGATCCTAAAAGGATGAAATTACAAAAATCAAAGGATTTATTTAATACTTTACGTACATATATTCTATTCGGCCACGAAATTAACAAAAAATAGAATGATCTTTTAATCCCTAAAACCACGTTTAAATCTCAAATACACGGGTGTGTCGCCACCGCATTTATACATAAAAGTAACCCAAATACATGAAACTAAAGGCCGAGATACACTCGAGCGTCCTCACGGTACGCCTATACGCAGCGTACGTACGTCAAGGCAAAAGCGTAGCCCCGCGTAGCCCCTCAGGGCATGTACGCGCACAGCTTTTTTTTTACTACGCGTGCGCGATACGCGTGCGCGATACGCGGTGTCTGACCATAAACTTCCCGGCGCCGGACTGTTTTGTATGTTACACAAATGAAATAAATTCCCCTTCTTTATCGCTGATCGGGCCTTTTCTTTTGTTTTTTTGCCTAAAGTCAAGTAACCGCTTCTTCCTCCGTTCACTCGATGATTGAAATGAATGAATTCAGGTCCTACCTGGGTGCGCGATGTTTTAAATATTCCCTGGTGGGCTGTGTGCTGCAGGAAAAGCGCTCCCTGTTATTATTTTTATTTCTGAGAGAACTTTTTATAACATATATAGTAGAAACACCGTATCAGAACACCGCAGAAGTCTGAGCGAGCTGCTCATGATGCATTCTCGAGGTTTCACTTTCAGCTGACTGAAGGCTGTCAATCATTTCAGTAGGCGTGTCAGCAAGTGACCAATCAGCGAGTCCCCTCCGTGTGCAGCTGCTCATATTACAACAAGGAGAACGCGAGCGTTTAGAAAGCTGATAGTTTCTGACATATGCTGAAGCATATCAGCAAAACACATGCGCACAAAATGCGCGCGTATGGTGGCGTACCTGAGGACGCATGAGTGTATCTCGGGCTTAACGACTCGCCGTCGAATGGTCGACACAAAACACACAATAAAATCATCCGGCCACGTTAATTTGGCTTGAAACAGCGGGGTTCTCTACGGATTTATCCATTAGTAACCCAGCACTACCAATAGGCAGACACAGAGTTAGCGTCTATAGGTAGTCAACAGATTTAATGAAAAGTAACTAAAATACATAAAAATAACGACTCACCGTCAAATGGTCGACACAAAACCCTCAATAAACTCCTCCGGCCGCGTTAATTTGGCTTGAAACAGCGGGGTTCTCTACGGATTTATCCAAGTACCCAGCACAAACAGTAGCCACAGAATTAGCCCCCGAGTTCACCTCTGAGTGACCCGGAAGATGTCAAGATGGAATAGTCCATTTTTAGTAGGGGGATAAAGAAATCGACCTTTTTTTATTGCGTATTTAATGATCGTTTTCATCGTAACTATAATTATTTTTATGTTAAATGTACATTAACAAGCAGGATCAATGTTAGTGATGTAGGTGACTGCACGGGGCGAGGCGGGGCCGGGGCCACTGCTGAAATGGGACCCCCAGGCATTTACCTACATGGTAGATCCGAGTCTGTTCTCAGCTCTGCCCCCCTCCCCCTCACACCCTTCCTCCTCTCTGCTGTTTACGGTGGGGAAAAAGGTAAAACAAGCAGCATAAGAGCTTGTAAATAAGTTTATTGGTTTTTACTGATAGATAATTAGTTATTAGCGGTACTGCATTTTAAATAAAAATAGCACAAATCCGCTTATGAATTATAAAAGTTAGTCAATTCACAAAAACGCTGACAAAAAGTTTAGGTCCACTGTAAGCGGATTAGCGCTTTAGCGCTACCAAGCGTTCATTTGCCCACCACTGCTGTTTACATGTATTACTACTGCTTACATTTATTACTACTGTTTACATTTACACTACTTTAATATCCACACCACTGCTGATACATATACAGTGTTCTCTGACCGGCCTTATTTAGGGATGCCCAATGTGCCTTACTGCATATGCCACTTTTGTCTCTATAACAACATCAACTACTACCTCATACATATACTGTGTACATTAACTCATATGCTGCTTTGCCACTTTGCAAATGTCAATGCTAGAACCTTTAGTTTATTTTATAGTTATACTTTTTATACTTTTTTTATACTAGTATGCAAAAACTCAGGACAGTATTATGTTCATTAAATGTTTAGTGTTTTAGTTTTAGTTTTAGAGTTGGTGTAAATTTTCATACTCTTATACCACTATGCAAAAACTCAGGATAGTGTTACAGTTTTACTATTTTATGCTTATGTCTATTATTATATGTTTCAGTGTTTCAATGTTTAGATGTTTACTGTTGCACCGAGGGACTGAGAGAAACGCAATTTCGGTCCTGTGTATGTCCTGTACATATTGCAGTCCTGACAATAAAGTTGACTTTGACTTTTGACTTTGAAATCTGTTCTCCAGACTTTTAATGGCTGTAATAAGAGCAGCTAGAGAGCTTTCATCCTCTGTTGCTTGCTTTTTGGCTGGTGGGGGCTTACTTGGAGATGAGTTCAGCTGTCTTCTTGTACCAGAGGCACTTTTTGACGTCTCCATCGGTGTTTCCGTACTGGAGGCAGCAGCAGCATAGCTATGCATGTTTAGCTTAGCAGTAGCGTTAGCTGACTTAGCATTAGCGTTAGCTTGTTTCAAACGAGGGAAGTCTTTCTCGTTACCGGCAGACATTTTTCATGAGGCTCTTAATTTTTTAAAGATGATATTCTGATCTACCTTGGAGATGAAGCTGTGTTCAGCAGTGTTCAAAAAGGGCCAGTTTTGTAATAAGTTCGGGGCTGTGCGAGTGGAGCTCAAAACAGCACGTGTGCCCGCATTGCGACGCCATCTTGCCGGAAGTCTGAGTTTTGATCACAACGACAAGAAGTATCATGCAGACATGACATGAATGGTCTAATAATACCTAAACAAACGGGTTTAACTTTGTTGTTTTTGTCACTATTTCAGAGATTAGTTATGGGTACTGAAGGGAACAGTGAAGATATACCGCTAATCATCCTCAGTGATGATGAAGGCGAGAAAGAAAGTGACGTATCATGCCTCATTGTAGATGTTAAAGCTAACAAGAGTCCTGGTAAAACAGATTTATTTTGCACTTTGCTCTCTGTTCAAGTAGACTGGAGTTATTAAGAGCTGTTTGTGTTTCAGAGCTCATGCCATCTCCATGTACTCTGGATGAAGATGTGGTTGTGATGTTCAGTCGTGGTGCTGATGTGCTGCCTCATGCTCGTCATGACTGCCCTGTCTTCCCATTCGTGTAAGAAGATGATTGCACAGACCTGGCGACACCAAATAAGTCGACTGAAAATACTAAAATCATCACACTGCTTCTCTTCTGTCTTCTTTAGGGCTACAGAAAATGAGACCAGTGCTCCAGTGGACAATAATCAGCTTATTTGTGATCAGTGCTTCTGCTACGTTTGTGACAAACCGGCATCATTGGTGCGTGTAGTCTGTAAATCTTCCAGTATCAAAGAGGGATTGTAATTTTTGTTTTATTGGGCTTTTTATAGGTTTACCAAACAGCTTTGTTGGGGATGTGTACATCCAAAAAATCACTAGAGCCAAATCAAGCTGATCTGCTGCGTGCCTTAGTTGCTTTTAAAAAAATGTTAATTTAAAGATGCTATAATTTACATTTCAAATCAATTTTTGTTGTTATGAACTTGTGCACCCAGATCTGCCTAAACATGTCTTTCTGCCTCTTTACGAACCAAGTGCCCATACCGTCTGTAAAACCAGCAGTTTACAGTATTTTCTGCCGAACTTGTCGCATCAGTCCAAATATGTAAAAAAAGTGGGAAAATCCATAAATATGTTGCTTCGCCGTATACGTCGCATCTTTTATGTGTCACCACTGACGACGCAGAAATGTGGGCCGGTGTTGTGCCAAAAATCGATGAGCTGCCAAATGGCCGCCGCGGTAGCGTGCACAGGAGGACAGAGAGTCAGAGAGTCAGAGAGTCTTTATTGTCATTTGCACCGCATGTGGTACATGTGATGAAAACGAGATTATGTACACGGGGTCCCAGTTACATCCAACAACAAATGCAAGAGAAAAACAGTAATAACATCTAGAATTAACTAAGAAAAACATCAACTAGTAATACACTAAGCTTAATATAGTGGGAATAAACAGCAGCACGAACATGAGTTTGTATGAGCAGATGGTCACAGATGAACACAGCAACAAGAAAACAGATCAGCATCAGCACAATGTGATATTTTGCAGTGTTTATTTTTTATTTTATTTTTATTTATTCATGAGTCTAACAGCCTCAGGGTAGAAGCTGTTCCTCAGTCTAGTGGTTCTACATTTGATGCTCCTCAACCTCCGTCCTGAGGGGAGTGGGGCAAAGAGTGAGTGTGCTGGGTGAGTGAGGTCTTTCATGATGCAGGTGGCTCTTTTCCTGCATCTGGAGGTGTAAATGTCTGTGATGGTGGGGAGACTGACTCCAACAGACTTCTGTGCAGCCTTCACCACTCTCTGTAGAGCTTTCCTCTCTGCAACTGTGCAGCCTCCATGCCACACGTTGATGCTGGAGCACAGGACGCTCTCCACTGCACACCTGTAGAACGAGGTGAGAACTGGGCTGCTCAGACCAGCTCGTCTCAGCCGTCTGAGGAAGTAGAGTCTCTGATGACCTTTCTTGATCAGGCTGGTGGTGTTGTTGCTCCAGCTGAGATTATCATTCATGTGTACACCCAAGTATTTGTAGCTGGAGACCACTTCCACTGCAGACCCACCTATTTTCAGTGGGGCGTGGGTGTGTTTGTTCCTTCTGAAGTCCACAATCATCTCCTTTGTCTTCTTCACATTCATGTGAAGATTATTCTCTTTGCACCAGCTCTCCAGATGTTCCACCTCCTGTCTGTAGCTGGACTCATCATTGTTTGTGATGCATCCCACCACCGCTGTATCATCTGCAAACTTAACAATATGACAGCCTGGAAGTGTGGCTGTACAATCATATGTGAGCAGAGTGAACAGAAGGGGGCTCAGCACACATCCTTGAGGAGAGCCAGTGCTGAGGGTTATGGTGGAGGAGGAGAAGTTGTGGATCTTCACGGACTGTGGTCTGTTTGTTAAGAAGTCTAGTACCCAGTTACAAATAGAGGGGCTTAGTCCAAGTGTAGATAGTTTGTCTATCAGAGTTTGGGGGATCATGGTGTTGAAGGCAGATGTGAAGTGCACAAAGAGTCAGAGTCAGAGTCAGAGAGTCTTTATTGTCATTTGCACCGCATGTGGTACATGAGATGAAAACGAGATTATGTACACGAGGTCCCAGTTACATCCAACAACAAATGAAAGAGAAAAACAGTAATAACATCGAGAACTAACTAAGAAAAACATCAACTAGTAATACACTAAGCCTAATATAGTGGGAATAAACAGCAGCACGAACATGAGTTTGTATGAGCAGATGGTCACAGATGGTCACAGATGAACACAGCAACAAGAAAACATATCAGCATCACCATGATGTGATATTTTGCAGTGTTTATTTTAATTTTATTTTTATTTATTCATGAGTCTAACAGCCTCAGGGTAGAAGCTGTTCCTCAGTCTAGTGGTTCTACACTTGATGCTCCTCAACCTCCGTCCTGAGGGGAGTGGGGCAAAGAGTGAGTGTGCTGGATGAGTGAGGTCTTTCATGATACAGGTGGCTCTTTTCCTGCATCTAGAGGTGTAAATGTCTGTGATGGTGGGGAGACTGACTCCAACAGACTTCTGTGCAGCCTTCACCACTCTCTGCAGAGCTTTTCTTTCTTCAACTGTGCAGCCTCCATGCCACACGTTGATGCTGGAGCACACGATGCTCTCCACTGCACACCTGTAGAACGAGGTGAGAACTGGGCTGCTCAGACCGGCTCGTCTCAGCCGTCTGAGGAAGTAGAGTCTCTGATGACCTTTCTTGATCAGGCTGGTGGTGTTGTTGCTCCAGCTGAGGTTATCATTCATGTGTACACCCAGGTATTTGTAGCTGGAGACCACTTCCACTGCAGACCCACCTATTATCAGTGGGGCATGGGTGTGTTTGTTCCTTCTGAAGTCCACAATCATCTCCTTTGTCTTCTTCACATTCATGTGAAGATTGTTCTCTTTGCACCAGCTCTCCAGGTGTTCCACCTCCTGTCTGTAGCTGGACTCATCATTGTTTGTGATGCATCCCACCACCGCTGTATCATCTGCAAACTTAACAATATGACAGCCTGGAAGTGTGGCTGTACAATCATATGTGAGCAGAGTGAACAGAAGGGGGCTCAGCACACATCCCTGAGGAGAGCCAGTGCTGAGGGTATCGCACGTATGAGTCCTTCTGATCCAGGTGGGTGAGAGCAGTGTGGACCACGGAAGAAATGGCGTCCTCTGTTGATCGGTTCTCACGGTATGCGTATTGATGAGGGTCCTCGTTGATGTTGACGGTTGCCTTGATGTGGGACATGACCAGTTTCTCAAAACATTTAGCGACTATCGGGGTGAGGGCCACCGGTCTATAGTCATTCAGACCAGTCACTGTGGAGCTCTTTGGGACTGGGATGATGGTTGCGGTCTTCAGGCAGGTGGGAACTGACTCCAGTGCAAGTGAGGTGGTGAAGATGTCAGCCAGCACCTCACAGAGCTGGTCCGCACATTCCTTCAGAACTTTCCCTGGGATGTTGTCTGGTCCGGTTGCTTTATGAGGATTAATCTTCTGAGACTGCCTCTCACTTCTGCTGCGGTCACTCTGAGATGCTCTTCATCTGGTGATGAGGTGAGTCTGGTGCTAGCTGGTCTGTTTGGATCATCAAAACGTGCATAAAACTTATTGAGGGCATCAGGCAGAGATGGGTCCCTGGGGCATTGTTTGTTCTTGCCTTTGTAATCTGTTATGCATTTAATACCCTTCCACATGCTCCGTGGGTCTTGTGAGGTGAACTGTCCCTCGATCCTCTGTGCATACGTGGCCTTGGCCTTCTTAATGCCATCCTTCAGTTCATTCCTGCTCTTTCTCAGCTCCTCTTATCTCTTTTTAACAAGAATTTAACAAGATTAACACTGAAAAACAATTATTTGTTTGCTCAAAATTATAGCAAAGTTGTGTCTCAGTTGAACTTTTACTTAATAAATGCACTTTAATGGTCAAATTAGCTGCATTTCGCCAGCTGGTATGACTTTCTCCAAGCAGCGAGCAGAAAAGTATAATAAATAAAGTCCAGTTGTTTTTGTATTGAACTTTTTGGAATTTGTCATTATAGTCACGTCATTATAGTCACGTTTACCTATTACATGATACAACGGCATGCCCGACTACAGCTACTACTACTACTCTGCTGACATCTAGTGGCTGGAAATGGTAGTGTTCAATATTTTCCAGTCAGAATTAATGAAAACAGTCATCAATCATAAATTGCTTTATAAATATGGGAAAAAAATCCATAAATACGTCGTTTTGGCCTATAAGTCATAGGGCATGTAAATTATACAAAAAACATGACTTATAGGCTGAAAAATATGGTAGTTTTACTGCACATTTCTTTCAGGATTTGATTTGAATCCTGCACACACATTTGTTTTGCATTATCACACAGCCAGTCTAGAATTGATGTACAGATGTGTTTTAAATTGTAGCTAGAGCTTCAGACTTGTTTTTGTTGCTTTTTATATTATTATTATTATTATTATTTGCTAAAAAAAATTGTTTGTCATACTGTTTTTTTTTTTTTCAGTGCGTTGTGTGGTGTCAAGGTGGAGTATGTCACTGCAACAGCCACAAAAGCGACTTCTGGAAGAACGTCAGATATATGCACCTGGTGGGTGATCTGGCCCTGTTCAAGCTGGCTCCGTCTGACATCGATTTGCATCTTCGACGTGCAGGTATAGTATAGCTTTCACCTTCCCGGTTAAAGAGCTTCAGCTTAAACCAGTTGGAAGATGATCAGAGTTGTGCATCACTTGTCTGTTTATCCCACCACCATATTTGTTCCTCTCATTTCAGCCACGATGCTGCAGAACTTCAGAGAACAAGTTTCTCTACTCTTCTCATCCTACAGTTCATCACGTGACCAGAACCAACAAAGCTCTCTCCAAGAGTGAGTCATGATGATGGTCCATTTTCAATCAGTGCTTTGTAACTTGAGTCTTCAATGAGACTAAGGTTTTGAAAAATCATCAACTAACAGAAACACTGAAAAGATTTTCTGGAAATCACTGGAACGATTTGGAATATCTGATGCGACGACTGGCAGTTGAGACGTATTGTTCGTAAAACAAAGCGTGTTTGTTCAAATCTACAACAAACAGTTGATTAGAAAACTGCAGAATGTAATGAAAGTGCAAACTTTCTGTTTTTTTCCCCCCCTCTACTCCAGTTATATGTCTGTGTTTTACTTTGTGTCGTCGTTCCTGAACAAAGCAGACGAACAGGATAGCAGAGCTGCAGCCATTATGCATCTCGGAGCCGCTAAGGAGTTTCTCACACATTTCCAAGCATCGTGGTACGTAAAGAACCAGCAACTACTTCTGGATTAAGTGCAAACTTAAATCTCACATATTTATTATTAATCCACTTGAAAAAATACTTCCTGCAGGCGTATAGGTCCCTCGCTAACCTCTGTGTCTGAAGCTAAGTTGATGTTACTACAGAGGTAAAAACACAGAATCCCAATTAACATCAAATCTTTGCCTAATTCTTGTAAATGTTTACTTTATTCTTGATATGTTTTTGTTTTCAGAGTAATAAAAACAGTCCAGAGGCTTATAGTGATGGCTGATCTTCCTCTAACGTTTATTTACAAGATACAGGATTTTTACCAGAATAACATTGATCTCCCAGTTGAGATGAGGTCCCTAAGCAACAGGTGTGTGCAAAATGTTTTCATTCATTCAAGTTGCATCTAAAAACACGTTTGCGCACTAAAAACTCAGCTCTGTATTGATGTTCCCCAGCCTTCGTATTCGTCCCTGGCATGATATCCTGCTGGTGTCGGTGCTGAAGGGACAGAATGTGACCGGGGAGCGTAAGGACCAAGGCAAGAAGGACGTCCTGGTGGAACAGATTTCTGTGGTTCTGCTGAGAGCGGAGCTCCTTCAACGTCAGCACAGGTTCGCATATTTACACATCAGTAGGAGTGTCTTTGTATTTCCCTGAATCGCCATTGTGCTGTAAAGTGATTGGAAACGTTTGTAACCTTTTGCAGGTACAGAGAGTTGTGTCGATATCTGCGAGTTGTTAGGACTGACGATGTCACACGGTGAGTTCTTTAAAAACAAACCAACCTGCTGTTGTTTGTTTCTGTTTAATTGGGGGCGGCCGTGGCGTAGTCGTAATGGCAGTCGTCCCCCGATCTGAAGGTTGGCGGTTCGAATCCCGGTTCCCCACACCATGTGTCGTTGTGCCCTTGGGCAAGACACTTAACCCTTTAACACCGCTGCTATCGCTGACGATACTTTTTCCACACGTTTTCCCAAGCTATTTTTAGATTACCGTAACTCTGCAACCGTTTGTGCTATCAGAAAAATTCAAACGGTGTTTGAAAGAAAAAAAAGTGCGCTTTTAGGCTCTTTTTGCTACAGTTACGGTAGTCACTCTCCCAGAGCTGCACGCGCCTGGGAAAGCGAGTCTTTTGTCTTCAGCACGAACAGAGTGCAGCTTGAGCAGGAAAAACATGAGCAACAGAGCAGAGATTCAGATAAAACTATGTCAAATCAAGGAATAAAAAGACAATAAGAAGATTCCTGGATGATTTGAATTTGGAGAAGTTTATTTTTGTTCTTCTGAAGAAAAAGCTGAAAAAAACATTTGATCTAACAATCTAATAACTTTTTGAATTTTATTTCTGAATGAATGAGGGCTGTTATTTGGTGGATAATTGTTTTATACTGGGTACATATAATAGGATATAGTTTTATTTTATTTATTATATTTTATTTTGTTTTTGGAATAGTATATCAAGTCTATAACATATAGTATTCATCAGTTTGTACTTTGTTTGTGTAGAAGATAATGAGAAATGTAGGGAGGGGAAATTCGCCTGTAAATAATTTGAATTGTTAGTCTGTTTCTTATTTGTAAAAATAAGTGAGAATAAAAAAAACATTGTAAATATGTTCTATAGTGTTGAAATTGTTAATTTGTGATGCAAAATCTGTAATTCATGTTCAAATGCAGTGTTTTATTTGCATAAAATCTCTAAAATCTAATTTCGCTTATTGATTTTCTTGATGTTAAACAGTTTTAATAAATGGTTTTTAACAAGTATAATGTAAAATAATGCCAGATATTGAAAGATCTAAATATTCTGAACAAATGTGCTGAAGCACTTGTCCATAGAACATTTTCTTCATATTTTCTAGTGAAAAACAAGTAAAAAATGCCAGGCGGAAATTTGAGGCTTAGGTGTAAAAGGGTTAACCCCGAGTTGCTCCCGGTAGGACTGGAAAGCACCTTGCATGGTAGTCTGCCGCTACCGGTGTATGAATGTGTGTAGCACTTTGAGATTTTCACTAATGTAAAGTGCGTTATAAATTGAATTCACTATTATTATTATTATTAATTAAAACTTTGGCAACTGTTGGTCTATCAGCATAATATCCCATGAACTAGGGCTGGGTGATATTTAAAAAATGTCAAAATAAATTCATACACGATATAAAATGAGACTACAGTAGTCCCTCGTTTATTGCGGGTGTTAGGGACCATGCCCACCTGTGATAAGTGAAAAACCACGAAGTACAGTAGTTCAAGTTCAGTTCAAGTTCAGTAAACTTTGTCATGACATGTGCCAGGCTGCAATCGCACTCATTACCTGTTGCTCCCAATCTCCCTCCTTAAATATCCATCCATCCATCCATTTTCTTCCGCTTATCCGGTCGGGTCGCGGGGGTAGCAGCCTAAGCAGGGAGGCCCAGACTTCCCTCTCCCCAGCCACTTGGAGCAGCTCCTCTGGGGGAATCCCAAGGCGTTCCCAGGCCAGCCGAGAAACATAGTCCCTCCAGCGTGTCCTGGGTCTTCCTCTGGGTCTCCTCCCGGTGGGACATGCCCGGAACACCTCACCAGGGAGGCGTCCAGGAGGCATCCT
This sequence comes from Garcialebias charrua, assembly GCA_038048925.1. Classification (NCBI taxonomy): domain Eukaryota; kingdom Metazoa; phylum Chordata; class Actinopteri; order Cyprinodontiformes; family Rivulidae; genus Garcialebias; species Garcialebias charrua. The sequence goes on along the minus strand of JBBPBX010058785.1, from coordinate 4,371 downwards.
AACCAGATGCCCGAGCCACCTCAACTGGCTCCTCTCGATGTGGAGAAGCAGCGGCTCTACTCCGAGTCCCTCCCGGATGACTGAGCTTCTCACCCTATCTCTAAGGGAGAGTCCAGACACCCTGCGGAGAAAACTCATTTCAGCCGCTTGTATCCGAGATCTCGTTCTTTCGGTCACAACCCAAAGCTCATGACCATAGATGAGGGTGGGAACGTAGATCGATCGGTAAATTGAGAGCTTTGCCTTTCGACTCAGCTCTCTCTTCACCACGACAGCGCCCGCTTCACTGCGGATGCTGCACCTATCCGCCTATCGATCTCACGCTCCAGTTTTCCCTCATTCGTGAACAAGACCCCGAGATACTTAAACTCCTCCACTTGGGGCAGGACCTCCTCCCCGACCCGGAGAGGGCATGCTACCCTTTTCCGGCTCAAGACCATGGCCTCGGATTTGGAGGAACTGATCCTCATCCCGGCCGCATCACACTCGGCTGCAAACCGCTCCAGTGAAAGCTGTAGATCACGATCTGATGAAGCCAATAGGACCACATCATCTGCAAAAAACAGAGAAGCGATTCTAAGGCCACCAAAACGGATCCTCTCAACACCTTGGCTGCGCCTAGAAATTCTGTCCATAAAAGTTATGAACAGAATCGGTGACAAAGGGCAACCTTGGCGGAGTCCAACTCTCACCGGAAACGAGCCTGACTTACTGCCGGCAATGCGGACCAAGCTCTGACACCGGTCGTACAGGGACCTAACAGCCCATATCAATGGGCCTGGTACCCCATACTCCCGGAGTACCCCCCACAGAACCCCCCGAGGGACGCGGTCGAATGCCTTCTCCAAGTCCACAAAGCACATGTAAACTGGTTGGGCAAACTCCCACGCGCCCTCCAGGACCCTGTTGAGGGTGTAGAGCTGGTCCAGTGTTCCACGACCAGCACGAAAACCACACTGCTCCTCCTGAATCCGAGGTTCGACTATCCGACGGACCCTCCTCTCCAGAACCCCTGAATAGACCTTACCAGGGAGGCTTAAGAGTGTGATCCCCCTATAGTTGGAACACACCCTACGGTCCCCCTTTTTGAATAGGGGAACCACCACCCCAGTCTGCCAATCCAAGGGAACTGCCCCCGATGTCCACGCGATATTGCAGAGTCGCGTAAGCCAACACAACCCCACAACATCCAGAGCCCTAAGGAACTCAGGGCGAATCTCATCCACCCCCGGAGCCTTGCCACCGCAGAGCTTTTTAACCACCTCGGTGACCTCAGCACCAGAGATTGGAGAGCCCGACCCAAAGTCCCCAGGCTCCGCTTCCTCAGTGGAAGACGTGCCAGTAGGATTGAGGAGGTCTTCGAAGTATTCCGCCCACCGACTCACAACATCCCGAGTTGAGGTCAACAGCACGCCATCCCCACCATAAATGGTGTTGGTCGCGTACCGCTTTCCCCCCCTGAGACGCCGGATGGTGGACCAGAATCGCCTCGAAGCCGTGCGGAAGTCATTCTCCATGGCCTCTCCGAACTCCTCCTACGCCTCCTTAAATAATTTAAATTTAAATACTGTAATATTTTAAATAAACAATCCACGCAGCATGGATTGTTTATTTAAAATGTTACAGTATTTAAAGTGTAGAGAAGAGAAGTGCAGCAGGACATCAAAGTGATGTCATACAACTTCAGCTCTGCAGCACAGAGCAAAAATGAAGTTCTTGATCATTTACGCTGAAACAACTGAACATAGAAGTTCTAAGCTACCGTATTTCATGGCTTTAAGTCGCTTCGCCCCATAACTCGCATTAGTCCTATTATGTCCAATAATTATGTCCAATAAATTGGAAAAATCCATAAACATGTCGCACCTCCGTATACGTCGCATCTATTATGCGTCACCGCTGACGCGTTGCGTATGTTACGCGTCACCGCTGACAACCCGGAAATGTGGGCCGGTGTTTTGTCTAAAATGGATTGGTGAAATGGCCACAGGAGCGTGCACGGAATGACTTTTTTAACTAGATTAACACTGTAAAAACAATTTGTTTGCTGAAAATTATTTCAAAAGTGTTTCTGAGCTTAACCTTTCCTTAATAAATTCACGTAATAGTCAAATCTGCTGGATTTAAATTGTTTCGCTTTGGCGGGCTTCCAAATGGTCGCGTGCTGTGAAAATAAATTATAAATAAATTGAATTTTCGCTCTAATCAGTTGTAAATGTCCATCCAGTGATTAGTTTCTGTAAGTTTCATCAAAATCTGTCTTGTGGCTCTTGAGGTATTTTGCTAACAAGGTAACAGTAGTTCAGACCTCCAGAGAGCAGGAGGCCGTGCTGCGACAAAGTGAGTCAGAGCACAGGAGGCTTCGGTCGGACACATGAGCTGGGAACGGTCGGTGGATCCTAGCGGCCGAAAGGGGTACTGCTCCATTTTTTTTCATCAGAATGAATGGAAACGGTCATATCTCAGCCAAAAATTGGTCTAAAAATATGGGGAAAAATCCATAAATATGTCGCTTCTCCCCATAAGTCGCAGGACATGAAAATTAGTTTAGAAAAAACTGCAACTTAGAGGCCTGAAAATACGGTAATTAAAAATAACTTTTAACACTTGTGTATTTTGTGATTGTGATGATTTTTACTATTTGACGTACTTCGAATTTTAAGTTGTAATACAAAAGTGGATCAGTGCATCTGGACAGCAAAGGGTTAACCTTTCACAAAGCTGCAGCAGGAGAAGTGTGTGTGTGAGGCAGAGAAGGAGATCAGCTGATCAGCTGCAGGAGGGAGCTGTCCTTCACTTGTGGACTTCACACATGGTGCAAAATCATTTAAAATCATTTATTTTAAATAAACAATTCATGGCTCATCCATCAATCGGCCAATTGTGTCATGTCCAGTCTTACTTTGAAAATCTGTTACATAAGAAACTCACGATAAACAAACCGCGACGTAGCGAAGGACTACTGTATATTGATAAAAACGATAGTCTCATATTCTATAATTAAACTTGAAAATCTACCAGTTTTTCTTGCAAATTCTATTTGCACAATGTTGTTTTTAAGATTTATCTAAAATGGATATAACGTCATCATTTCATGTCACAAAATAAATTGTGGAATGTTAGATAACTGGCTGCTAGACTTCCTGACCGGGAGACCACAGACAGTACGGGTCGGGAGTAACACATCTAGCACCATCACATTGAACACAGGGGTCCCACAAGGATGTGTGCTGAGCCCCCTTCTATTCACCCTGCTAACACACGACTGCACACCATCGTACAGCTCCAACCACTTCATCAAGTTTGCGGACGACACAACAGTGGTAGGTCTCATCAGCAACAACGATGAGACGGACTACAGGAACGAGGTGAGCCGCTTGGCCTTGTGGTGCGGACACAACAATCTCACTCTCAACGTGGAGAAGACAAAGGAGATTGTTGTGGACTTCAGGAAGAGGGATGCCAACATGCCCCTCTGACCATCAACAGCACCGCAGTGGAGAGAGTGGACAGCACCAAGTTCCTGGGAGTGCACATCTCAGAGGACCTGTCCTGGAGCAGGAACACTGCATCACTGGTCAAGAAGGCTCACCAGCGTCTCTACTTTCTCCGCAAGCTGAAAAGGGCTGGAGCTTCAACCCCCATCATGTGCACCTTCTACAGGGGAGCCATAGAAAGTGTCCTGACCAGCTGCATCACTGTGTGGTTTGGTGCATGTACTGCATCCTGCCGCAAGAGCCTCCAGCGCATCGTGAGAGCAGCTGAGAAGATCGTCGGCACCTCCTTCCCCTCACTGCAGGACTTACACAGCAACCGCCTCACTCGGAAAGCCCTCTGCATGGCAGGTGATCCCACACACCCACTACACAGCTGCTTCAGACTGCTGCCATCAGGGAGGAGACTGAGGAGTCTCCAGGCTCGAACCAGCAGACTGAGAGACAGCTCTGTTCATCAGGCAGTCAGGATGCTAAACACTCTGCCTGCTCTGCCTCCCCTCCCATTTGAACTGCCTTAACACAAAAAACTTTCTCACACATTACCACACAACACAAAGATTTTAACACTGGACTCTGTGTCATCAAACGGGTTATTCACTAAACTCTCGGTCATGTGCTCATTCAGTTTGCACTACTTCTCATATTTGCACTAATGTTTGTATTAAATGGTAAATGGTAAATGGAGCTTATTTATATAGCGCTTTCCAGCCCCCTGTGAGGAGCCCCAAAGCACTTTACAATACCAACCATCCACCCATTCATTCACACATTCATACACCGGTAGTGGTAGCCTGCCTTGCAAGGCGCCATCCAGACCTACCGGTCAGTCTATTACATTACTGCCTATAGTCATACTACTGTTTACATTCACTGT
>JBBPBX010058784.1:4074-21983 GCA_038048925.1 Garcialebias charrua | reverse complement strand
TTGTGTTATGTTAATTTGGCTTCCCCACTCGGCCTTGAATTGGCCAGCTATTTTAAATTTTTCCTGGTTGTTTATGTGAACAAGAAGCTCCACCCCCCATCATTCCCCGGATCTGTGTCAGAGTTGAGCCGGCTGATAGACAGTGTGCCATCTTTATCAGGACTAAGGAACTTTCTGACAATCTCCATGGACAACTCATTGCCCTCGTCAGCCTCCTCATGCATAAATGTATTGTCATCAGTATGTTGCTGTTTCATTTACTGAGGTTATTTTTTTTACTTTCATACTGTGTCCTGTCTAGGACACAGTGCGAGATTTGATTTTTTTTTTTACACCTACACTCTCCCTCGTATATTTTTCCTTATCTGAAAAAAAAGGGCTGTGCCTCTCAAGGCCAGCGGCCTCAGTCACCTCCGTCTCCCCATGTCTGTTTCTTTGTTTATGTTTCTCTCAGATGGGCTGTACTGAAATGTAATTTTTGTTGCGCTTCGGTGCAATGACAATAAAGTTGATTCTGATTAAATAAACTACTGTACAAGTAGGCAACAATATTTTAGGAAAAAAGTGGGACTTTTCTAATAATTTTCAGAGCTTAGGAGGAAAAGTTAAGAGAATTCAGTTTTCACAAAGTTCCACATTTGAAATTAAAATATATAAAAACAAACCAAAAAAGTAAAACAAATACTAATGCAGTGCTGATGTATACTGTACTCATTCAAACTGAAATTTTGGTAGTTCATCAATACAGGTGATCCCCGACTTACGAGCGAGTTCCGTTCATACGAGGTGCTCGTAACATGAAATCTCATATGTCGGAACACGAAACACGTGTCGCTCGTAAGTCCGGATTTTCGGTCGTAAGTCGGAAAATTTATGCTAGCGCTACTACGAAAACTCGTTTTTCATCACAAACGTACATACTAGTTCATAAACATGCTCAGAAACTTGTTTACAAACTGTTAGCTAACACACTTTCATCTAAAAACACATACCAGTGCTGTATTTTCTGTATGTTCTGTACAACTTTACTGTTCGTTAGTCAGCTCGTTAGTCCGGAACCTCGTATGTCGATGCGCTCTTAAAGGTTCAGTCTGCAGTTTCTGTAGAACAGCAGCACTTAGAAAAAATTTCAACAAGCAAAGCATTCTGATCCCTCCCCCTCAGAGCCATATATGGCTCTGCCCCCTTGTGGTCTGTTGAAATTTGAATTCAAGCTCTGTTTTTATTGGCTGATTCAAATTCAAGCTCGGTTTTTATTGGCTGGTTACAAACTTTGTTTTTATTGGCTGGAAAATGGCGGGTCACTTTTTCTTTTTAGAAATGCTTATTTACCACCTGGAGAAGCAAGGGGACAATATTTTTTTTTTAGTTTTTTCAGAGATTACCTCTCTAACATCAATCTAGTGACAGAGTGAAGAAATATGTTAAAATATATATTGTTTGAAAAGTTACAGACTACATTACAATCTTACATACCCCAGCTTTAAGTCGGGGAGTACCTGTTTAGCTTTAGTCATAAAATGTGTGCTTCAAGTAGTTTAGTGTTTAAAAATGTAATTTAAAAAAGGCACAAAATAAGATACAGAATATCACAAAAACTAAAGGTTGTTCAATATTTTATTTAAATAAACACATCTGACTAAAACGCCAGAAGCAACATGTCATATAAAACACATAAAAAAGTATAAACATAACAACTCAGGACAAAAACAGCTTATTATGATACATCTTCACATTCAGTGCTTTTATTGCTTATGCACACACACACATATACACACACATACACACTACCTCATATGTTTAAAGCCACAGTTTTATCCCTTTAAAGTCAGTGTGTATAAATGAGATATCCATCATGTAGACAACATGGACATAACATGGAATAAATAACAGTTCAGGTTACAAAGTTCTTCTGTAGTTACTGTCAGCATGAACCCTGACCCTGTGCATGTTTCAGTGGTTTGTTAATTTCCTGTTCCATGAATAACTTATTCCCAGATTATTATCAAAAAGGGACTACAGCAGTGTTGCACACATATTCATATTTTAGTACTTCAGGCGCTGCAGTGTCTGTGTTTTGCATGTTCTGATCTATTCAAAGCACATCACAGGCTGCTGCTATTGTCTTTTATCCACATTCCTGGTGAGTTTTCATTCACCATCAGTGCAGTGATGTATTATTCGACAGCAGTAACTGGCAATGGGAGAGGAAGGCACGACCTAAGCTGTAATGGACCATTTATCTTTGCACTGATACTGAGAATCAATTGCTGCATTAAAAACCATAATACATTAAATAAATTGTTTTAAATAAATAAAACTACAGCAGCTGTCTGAGATATACATGGTAAATGAGTCAAAACATGCAAAAACACTGATATGGTCACAGGGGAATACATTTCACTTGCAAAAACATTTTTTTGTGGAAATGCAGACACGCAGACTAACATTTACATATTCAGTGCGCAGCCCTGATTTTAGATGGACGAGTCATTAAAAGAGCACAGCTCACATTTAATTCTCATAGAAACCATCAGAATTGTAACACTGAGATTTTTCTTGTTTTGTTGGGTTAGGAGGGGGACACTTAGAAGTAGTCTCTTCTTCGTGAATCGTCACTTGTAAAAGAGGGGTTCCACTGGGCCGGGTAAATACACGAGTGTCGAGATCCTGGCAGACCCGTGAATGGATAAAGGCCGTTTCTCTCCAGGTCCGAGTTACGCAAAGCAGGCTGAGAGAAAAGACAAGAAGAGAAAAACGTAAATGATCTGTAACACCAACTATTTGGCTTGTCTGTTAAAGTTATCAGTTTCATCAAACACAAAGGTATTTTAAATTTGGGTAGATGTGGAAATTTAATTTAGGAAAGGGAGAGAACAATTCTTAAATCCAATGGAATGAAAAGTACTTTTACGTTCCACTTGCTAATCCTTTAGTGGACAATGAAATCAGATCCCCTGGGTAATTAATCAAACAGAGACCGTTGCATCACTTGATAAACATGTAAAAATAAAAACCTTTCCCAAGACAAGACAACACTAGAAAAACTCCATGCTTAAATACAACTTCTAATTCCACCCACAATAGTGTGAATGTTTATGAAGCATTCACACTATTGTGATCCATTTCTCTTTCCTAAGTTTTTCGGCTTTTTTCTCATTCCACAACTTTTGTGCTATTTCAACAAGTCATATATCAAAACGTTCAGCTCATTCAGGAAAGGGGTGATTAGACTTTTGGTATTGGTGCAACTTTGGCTTTTTGAAATATTTAGCCACTTTTTTTCTCTCATAGAAAATGAATTTAGCTCATTTGACATCCTTCAAATCTTTAGATCTGTTTACAACCATTAACTGATCCTTTCACATTTTGTTCTGGTTCAGCTTCTTTTAGCTTCCTTGTGCAAATTTAAACTTTGTTTCAGCAAATTTCAGCTTTTTTGTGATCCTTTTAGCATGTTTCTGGTAACTACAACATTTTTGTGCTTCTTCTAACTTCTTTCTGCTCATTTATGCGAGCTTCAGCTTTTTCTGCTATTTCAGCTAGCATTAAGCCGGTTTATGCTAATTTGAATAATTCCACATTTGCTGCACTCATTTCAACTTTTTTCAGCCTAATTCAGCAAAAATGTGCCGTCTCCACTTCCTTCTGGTAAGTTAAGCTTCTTTCTGCTTTTTGGCTACTGTTCAGCTGACTTTAGATTTTTTTTTTACTTTTCCCATGTACAGTACGGTAATTTCCACTTTTTGTGCTAATTTCTGCTTCTTTCAGATTAACTGGGCAAAAACGTGTTACTTTTGATTTCTTTTTCTAGTTTCAGCTTGTTCTACCTTTTTCAGTTACCTTTTTAGCATTTTTAGCTAAATCCAGCTGTTTTCAGATAAAGTCAAATTGTTGTGGTAATTTCTGCTACTTTCAGCCTAATAAAATTATTTTGGCTAATTTCAGCTTGTTATGCTCATTTCAGTTTATTTCTGCTAGTTTCATCTTTTTTTTCCCATTTTAACTACATTTTAGCTATTTCTGTCCTAAATGTAGCTTTTTCATCTACATTTTAGGAGCTCTTATCAGCTCTGTCCACTTCCTTTTAGTGTTTAAGCTGCCTTTTCAGACATTTTTCAGCCTTTTTTGTTGCTAATTTAAGCTTTTTTTGGATAATTTCCTAATGTTTGTGCTAATTTCTGCTTATTTAAACCTAATTCATCAAATATGTGTTCTTTCGGCTTTCTTCTGCTAGCTTAGGCTTGCGCTTTCATTTCAGCAACATTTCAGCATGTTTTAGCTAATTTCAGCCATTTTTTAACAAGTTCTTCAGCAATAAGCATCCACACCACATTTGTGCAGGAAATGCGATTTCTCTCGTTGTAATCTATCATAATTACAGGCGAATACAGTTGGATCAATTTAATACCACTTACCGGTAAACAAATTAGGCAGTCATTCACAGTGCAGATGTAATCTTAGCAGCAGCTAGTCCCTTTAGATGGTGGATGAAACTGATTTGCACAATAATGTTGAGGATCTTAGACTTGTTTCAGTTCTTCAACATTTCCAAAATAACATTGTTTAAACATCTGACCTGAACTTGTGCCACACCTGAGTTTAGGAAAGTGGCATATTGTATCACCAAACTTTCTCATGCTTCACAAAATGTTAGCCTGACAGTACTGTATTCTGCAAATACAAATTGAGTCTGTTGTATTAACTGACTTGAAGGCGTTCAGTTTTTTTTTTAGAAACCATTGCAGCCCAAAACCATAGCTCGCGTGAGGAACGGAGGAGCTATGTGTCTTTTTGCATCTGCTACTCACAGAATAGTAAATGTCTGACATCTGCAGGAGATTTTTTGTGCTGCCGTTTTCTTGCATCTCGATGGTCTCCCTGCCCCACTCCATGGATATCCGGCTATTTTTAGGAAAGTCCGCGTATGGGGACATCTGCATATCTCCGCTCTTAAAGATGATCTTGTTAATGTCATTTTTGTCTTTTCTGAAAGATTACAAAAATTAAATGTTAAACTTAAATCACAAAAGTAACAAACTTCTCAAAACTATTCAAAGTTAAAAACAGAAATGCTATGTTTCCTTTACAGGGTTACAATAGTAGTTTTAAATTAAGCAAAATATTGATGATGTTTTTACAAATATAAAAACTGTTGTTTTTTAACAAGCTTATTTAAATAGTAAACAAAGAGAATACAAAAAAATTAAAATAAAAAATCTTACTTGCAGCAGGTGACTATGAGAACAATGATCAGGATGAGGAGCAGAGCTCCCCCTGCAGGTGACACCACAATGGCAATTAGCTTGTAAACTGTAACAAAACAAAGTGTTAAAATCTATTTTTAATACACAAGGGAAGAAATAATAAGCTAAACATCAGTTCAAGCTGAATATGTTGGGCTGTAGGAACTTACAATTTCCACAATTGAGTCCTCCAAATCCAAACATGCACCTGAAAATCAGACACGATGCTATTTTGTGTTTGTCTCTTTAGTTCGACTGGATTGAAAATAAAAATAAAATAGTCAAACTTACGGGACACACGTGCCGTTTTCCAGCTTGTAGCCATCCCCACATTCTAGGAGGGAAACAAGAGTAAACTATTTTAAGTTGTAGAAAAAAATGAAAAAGAAATGTGGTATTTCTTTAATGATTCTTAGTTTTCTTCCCTAGTTGAAATAAAGTAGTAAAATAAATTTTAAAAAAGAGCTCACCCAAGCAGGACATCTCATCCGGACTGTGTTTGTAATACCCCTGCAGACACTGACAGGAGGAAGTGCCGCTGCTGTCGGTGCAGAAGGAGCGCTCTGGATCACACTGAGTCCCCTGAGCTTCACACAAACTCTCCACTGCAACACAGAGCAGATATGTTTAACAGTGAAACCTGAATTACAAGCCTGGGGCCAAAAAAACTTTTGTTACTTATTAGTTTGGCGTTTACCAGTACACATAAATTTCTCCTGTATATTGCAGTCTTTATTTTAATGTTAAACAGTACTGGTCATAATTATACAACTCACTGCGCATTCAATAAAATATTACAGCAACAAAATCTTGTACCGTATTTTCTGGTCTATAAGTCGCACCTTCTTGCCTAATTTGCATACCCTGCGACTAATAGAGAGGTGAGACTTGACATATTTTTAGACATATTTTTAGACCAATTTTTGGCTCAGATATGACCGTTTTTCATTTTGGCAAAAAATGATGCAGTACCACTTTCGGCCGCTAGGGTACACCGACCGTTCCCACCTCATGTTTCTGAAGGCAGGCTCCACTGGTCGGACTGACTCTGTTGCAGCCCGGCCTCCTGCTCTGGAGCTCTGATACTTCCAGAGAGTCCACCAACGGTTTCCAGCTCATGTGTCCGAAGGCAGCCTCCTCTGGTCGGACTGACTCTGTCACTGCCCGGCCTCCTGCCCCGGAGGTAAGTTAGCTGTGTTTGTTAGCAAAAACGGTTACTAGTTATCTAAATAACTCATGAACTACCAGACCGATTTTCTTTAAACTTACAGAAAGTAATTACTGTGTGGTCACAAACTGTTAGCTGTTGGAATTGTTTGAGATCAAATTCAATATTTTAGCTTCGTAAATATGCAGCTGTTAGCTCGTTGTTTTTCCGGAGACTATTTATCTAAATAAGTCATGAACTACAGAACATATTTTTATCAAACTTACAGAAAGTAATCACCAGTGGTGGGCAAATGAACGCTAGGTAGCGCTAAAGCGCTAATCCGCTTACAGTGGACCTAAACTTTTTGTCAGCGTTTTTGTGAATTGACTAACTTTTATAATTCATAAGCGGATTTGTGCTATTTTTATTTAAAATGCAGTACCGCTAATAACTAATTATCTATCAGTAAAAACCAATAAACTTATTTACAAGCTCTTATGCTGCTTGTTTTACCTTTTTCCCCACCGTAAACAGCAGAGAGGAGGAAGGGTGTGAGGGGGAGGGGGGCAGAGCTGAGAACAGACTCGGATCTACCATGTAGGTAAATGCCTGGGGGTCCCATTTCAGCAGTGGCCCCGGCCCCGCCTCGCCCCGTGCAGTCACCTACATCACTAACATTGATCCTGCTTGTTAATGTACATTTAACATAAAAATAATTATAGTTACGATGAAAACGATCATTAAATACGCATATTTGGGGAGTGGTGGCGCAGAGGTTAAGAAGGTGCGCTTGTGATCGGAAGGTCGCCGGTTCAAGCCCCGGTACCGACAACATCAAAGATGTGGGTGGGATAAGTGAAGCGGTCACACTTGTCTCCACCCTCATCTGCCCCACTCTGGGCCCTTGAGCAAGGCCCTTAACCCACACCATCTGCTCCCCCGGGAACCCTAGATATCAGCTCTCTGCTCCACACAGAGGGCTGTGGTTGCTCGGTGGTCTGTGGTTGTGTCAGGAAGGGCATCCGGCGTAAAAACAACTGCCAAATCTTCATGCGACTAGATCGCTGTGGTGACCCCTAACGCAGGGAAAAAGCCGAAAGAAGAAAAAAAAAAAAAAAAAAACGCAATAAAAAAACGGTCGATTTCTTTATCCCCCTACTAAAAATGGACTATTCCATCTTGACATCTTCCGGGTCACTCAGAGGTGAACTCGGGGGCTAATTCTGTGGCTACTGTTTGTGCTGGGTACTTGGATAAATCCGTAGAGAACCCCGCTGTTTCAAGCCAAATTAACGTGGCCGGAGGATTTTATTGAGGGTTTTGTGTCGACCATTTGACGGTGAGTCGTTATTTTTATGTATTTTAGTTACTTTTCATTAAATCTGTTGACTACCTATAGACGCTAACGCTGTGTCTGCCTGGTGTAGTGCTGGGTTACTAATGGATAAATCCGTAGAGAACCCCGCTGTTTCAAGCCAAATTAACGTGGCCGGAGGAGTTTATTGAGGGTTTTGTGTCGACCATTTGACGGTGAGTCGTTATTTTTATGTATTTTAGTTACTTTTCATTAAATCTGTTGACTACCTATAGACGCTAACGCTGTGTCTGCCTGTTGGTTGTGCTGGGTTACTAATGGATAAATCCGTAGAGAACCCCGCTGTTTCAAGCCAAATTAACGTGGCCGGATGATTTTATTGTGTGTTTTGTGTCGACCATTCGACGGCGAGTCGTTAGTTTCATGTATTTGGGTTACTTTTATGTATAAATGCGGTGGCGACACACCCGTGTATTTGAGATTTAAACGTGGTTTTAGGGATTAAAAGATCATTCTATTTTTTGTTAATTTCGTGGCCGAATAGAATATATGTACGTAAAGTATTAAATAAATCCTTTGATTTTTGTAATTTCATCCTTTTAGGATCATTTTTGTTACTTTTCAGTTGGCAGTGTAGTGCAAATATTGATAACGCTGCCGGCTATATATAAATATATATATATATATATATATATATATATATATATATATATATATATATATATATATATATAATATAGAAATATATAAATAGCGGATTAGATTAGCTTCCCCTAATTTTCATAAGACATTTGTGCTTTTGAAATTGTGGACCTAAAAAAATTAATAAGCGTTTTAGAAATTGTGGAACTAATTTTTTAATTAGCGGTGCCCAGCTTTGGTAATCACAACAAGGACATTTACAAACTGTTACCTGTATGAGACATTTGAGCTAAAATTCGATTTATTTATAATTTATTTTCGCAGCGCACGTGACGGTTTGAAAGACGTCAAAGCGAAACAATTTAAATCCAGCAGATTTGACAATTGCGTTCATTTATTAAGGAAAGGTTAAGTTCAGACACATATTTGCTATAATTTTCAGCAAACAAATAATTGTTTTTACCACGTTAATCTTGTTAAAAGTTCTTCCGTGCATGCTCCTGTGGCCGCCATTTTCAGCAGGGCATATGACGCGCTGACGCGTCGCGTAGCGGTGACGCATGATAGATGCAACTTAAATAAAGGTGCAACATGTTTATGGATTTTTCCAATTTATTGCCAATAATTGGACAATGTGACTTATAGAAAGGTGAGACTTATCAGGCGGAAAATACGGTAAATGTTTTTAAGAAATCTATTTAATTCTGACTCAACTCTGCCCCTAGTGGTAGTACATATTACTACAGCTGATTTTAATCCCTAAATAAAGTTTACAATAAGCAATGCACAAAGTAAAACTTGAACTTGATGGTGTTGGCTGTTACACTTACTGTGGTAAGAGAGCTGGTGCATCAGGACGATTCGACAGTGGCTCATGGAGGAGTTGCACTTTCGGAGAAACACTGTAACGCTGTCATAGACTTCAGCGGTCGTCACGTCAGCGGAGATGGAAAACATGTTGACAGCCAGGATATGAAGCCCACCCTGCTCTCTGAGATGACATCACACAAAAGAGGTTTATTTAACACTGTAAATTAAATAGTGGGATGTTACTTTGGCTATAAAAGGCAGGGTGGGCAGAGCTCTGACGTGTGATGTTGCAGACTTACTTCTTGCTCAGAGTTGAGCGACTGTACCCTCGAAGGACTGATAATGAGACATTGAGCTGCAGTAAAGAAAAGGTTGCATGCGTGAGACTTAATGAACGAAGAAATGTGCAGTATAAGTTTAGAAATGTAGACCAACGCTCACCAGCTGTATGATTTCTCTCTGGATCTCATGCATGGCGGCGCTTTTTATAGAAGAATCACGTTTGTCAAAACTAAACGTTCCCAGAAATGTTTTTGCTACATAAAATAAAAATTAAAAAAAATGGAAGAGCCGACAGTAAGCAACTTAAATAACTTGGAACACACAAATAATATGATATGATAAACGTGTATGGAGTGTCGTTTGTAAAGTTACACATTCAAAAATGAACATCAATATTTTGGTTTATTTAGACTTTCATAATGAAAAAAAAAAGTCCCCCCCCCCCACACACACACACAAATTCATGTTTTCACAATGTCCTTCATACATTTATAAATGTCATTGTTCCAAACTAAATATTTAATTTACAAGCGAAATATTTAGTTTACAAATTAATACATAATTTGCAAGTTCAATATTTAGCTAGCACATTAAATATTTAGTTTCACACTAAATGTTTATATCCAAGCTAAACATTTAATTTACTAACTAAATATTTAGTTAGCAAATTAAATATTTAGTTTAGGAATTAAATGTTTAGCTTAGAAATTAAACGTTTAGTTAGGAAATTAAATATTTAGCTTGTAAATTAAATGTTTAGTTTTGAAAATTAATATTTAGATTGGAAATCAAATATTTAATTTACATATAAATATTTAGTTCACTAACTATTTAACTTGCAAGTTAAATATTTAGCTTGCAAAATAAACATTTATGTTGGACATAAACATTTAGTTTGTAAACTAAATATTTAGTGTGGAGCTAAATATTTACCTTGCTAACTAACTATTTAACTTGCAAGTATTTAGTTTGCAAATTAAATATTTAGCTTTTAAATTAAATATTTAGTTTGGAACTATGATATTTATAAATGTAGGAATGATATGGTGAAAATATGACTTTGAAAATAATTTTTTTTAATGAAAGGCTGAATAAACCAAAAATATTGCTGTTAATTTTTGACCGTGTACTGTAACTTTACAAATGACACCCCATAAACGTGTGCTTGCGGTTACTGTAGTAATACCTCTGGTGCATGCGCGTCCATCATGCAGATCAAATCCAAGTGGACACTCACAGCTGAAGGAGCCTCTGGTGTTAACACATCTGGAGCCAGAGGGGCAGGGGTCCTTCTCGCACTCGTCCATATCTGACACAGAAATGAAAGTACTACAATAGTACACAAGAGGAACTTTTGTTTTACTACTGTATTAAAAAGGAAAGACATGATAAAAATCTCACCCTGGTCACAGTTTGGTCCCGTCCAGGCCTGCTTACAGCGACAGGCGTACTCTGGCCCTTCATAGCTCACACACACACCTCCGTTCATGCAAGGGTTTGACACACAAGGGTTTCCTAGTGTTCAGATGGAAGACAGGACGCCTCATTATAAGCCAGAGAAAACGTCAAAATATCAGCTCAAAAATTAACAAAAGCTACTCGATTGCATTGTATGTCCCTTTATTTACTCCCTCTAGGATCTTTTATCTGGAAACATGGTGATGACATCCAAATTCTCCTGGAATGTATGGCAGAAGTCAGAGCATTGATGTCACAGGACTGTTTACATTTTAATGAGAAAAAGACTGAGGTCTTGTTGTTTAAACCCAGTGATGGTTCCATAGTCCATGTTAATCTGGATCCTTTAGCACACCATCTGACTGAGACAGCAACTAACCTGGGCATAATGATTTTAAACTTGATGCGCAGATTAACTCAGTGATCAAGTTCAGCTTTTATCACCTGAGACAACTGGCCATGGTCAAACCATTTCTCTCGCATCATTTTGAGATTTTAATCCATGCTTCCATCACAACTCCTCTGGACTACTGTAATGCACTTTATGTGGGCCTGAGCCAGTCTTTACTGACTCGGCTTCAGCTGGTTCAGAATGCTGCGGCTCGCCTTTTAATTGGTACCAGAAAACGAGAGCACATCATCCCTGCTTTAGAATCACTACACTGGCTCCCAGTCCGTTCTCAGTCGCTGCCCCTAGTGGAACGAGCTACCTTTGCACGTCAGACAAGCTGACTCACTTCCTGTTTCAAAATCTTCTCGGAAAACACGTTTTTTTCTCTTTGGCTTTTAACTCAGCTTGAAATGTTGGTTTTACTTTTTGATTTATTTGTTTTATAGTTTTATCTTTTTTTTTTTTTAACTGTTTGCTGTTTTATCATTTTAACAGCTCATTACTTTTACGGTTTCAGTTGATGTTATGGTTTTTGATGCTTGCTTGTATGTGTTAGTGTACAGCACTTAACTGTGTTGTTTTAAGAGAGCTTTATAAATAAAGTTGCATTGTATGAATCTGTGAAATTAAATAAATAATACAAACAGTGTCACAATCTTAAAACAAACAAGAAAAGTGGGTAGAGGGGTGTACCGTTTGCTTTCTCCTTTAACTATTTTGTTAAACAAATATGAAATAGCTTAATGTGTAATTGTATGAATTATTGCTAGAGAAAGAGTTGCAGGTGGTCCCCGACTTACGAGCGCATCGACATACGAGGTTCCGGACTTACGAGCTGACTAACGAACAGTAAAGTTGTACAGAACATACAGAAAATACAGCACTTTTATGTGTTTTTAGATGAAAGTGTGTTAGCTAACAGTTTGTAAACAAGTTTCTGAGCATGTTTATGAACTAGTATGTACGTTTGTGTTGAAAAACGAGTGTTAGCGCTAGCATAAATTTTCCGACTTACGACCAAAAATCCGGACTTACGAGCGACACGTGTTTCGTGTTCCGACATACGAATTTTCGTCTTACGAGCGACTCGTTGGAACGGAACTCGCTCGTAAGTCGGGGACCACCTGTATTTATTTTGTTTTTGTTATTTAAAGATTAATATTGTTTGAATTAATTTTTTGGAGAAAAGGGCCAGATATAAGATTCTTTTTCTTCTTTCTGCTGCCTTTCATTTTATTTGTGATTGTATTTCTTATTGTACAAAGTATATTAGAATTGTTTTGTTTTGTTTTAAAAATGAATCAACTTTATAATAATACTGTAATAATAATAACTTCAGAAATCTATGTAACTCAGAACAAACTAATACATTGTAGTTCAAAATATACAACAGCATAATCAGATTATTCTTTAAAGGCATGCCGTCTACATATTACACAAAACCATGGTTCTGGTGACCTAAATGAACAACGTCTGATGTTACAATCTTAAAAAATGGACGTAAGTTTTGTTTGTTTTATATGTCTGGGATGCTTCTTGACCACAGTCGACCAGCTAACTAAAATCTATTTACAACATATTGATGTTTACACTGATCACAATAATAATAATAATAATAATAATGAATTCAATTTATAACGCACTTTTCATTAATGAAAATCTCAAAGTGCTACACGGTGCAACAGAAATTAAATGTCAATAAAACAAGTAATAAAACAAGTAAAATCAATAACAGTATCAACTAAGATCAAAAGTAGAATCATGAGGAGGTAGAGTATGCTCGGTTGAAAAGAAAGGTCTTCAAGCCGCTCTTAAAGTCAACCACAGACTGTGGGACCCTCAGACAGTCAGGAAGAGAGTTCCACAGGCGGGGGGCAGCCACACTGAAAGCCCGGTCTCCCATGGTCCTTAATTTGGTTCTCGGAATGTGAAGGAGATTACTGTTCTGTGACCGCAGCGACCGGGTGGATGAGTGTGGAATAAGAATATCCTTCAGATAATCTGGTGAAGCTCCATGTAAGCATTGATGTGTAATGAGAGCAGTTTTGTACTGAATTCTGTAGGCGACAGGAAGCCAATGAAGGTTATGAAGAATGGGCGTAATATGTTCAAATTTACGAACTCGCAACAAGATCCTTGCAGCACTGTTTTGAATATATTGAAGTTTCTGAAGGTTTTTGCCAGGGATTCCAATAAACAGGGAGTTGCAGTAGTCGAGCCTGGAGGAGACAAAAGCATGGACGAGCTTCTCAGCATCGGAAAAAGTTAGGGATGGGCGAAGTCTAGAGATGTTTCGAAGATGGAAGAAGCAAGTTTTAAACAGAAGCTTAATGTGATTTTCAAATGTAAGATTGGAGTCCATTTTTATTCCAAGATTTGTAACAGAGGTGGAGAGGGGGATGTCTTGTCCAGAAAAGGAAAGTGTTGTTATAGTAGATGTCTGTACCTGGTGAGGGGTGCCAATCAGTATGGCCTCGGTCTTGGAGCAGTTTAATTGAAGAAAGTTCTGATTCATCCATGCCCTAATTGCCTCCAGGCAGGCAGAGAGGGCAGTGAGTGAAGATGGAGATGACAAGGTGGAAGATGAGGATGCTCCAGTCCTGATGTAAAGCTGTGTATCGTCGGCATAACAGTGAAAAGAAATGTTGAACTGATTAATAATTTGACCTAAAGGCAGCATGTAAAGGGAAAACAACAGGGGCCCCAGAACCGACCCCTGAGGGACACCACAGGAGACAGAGACTGTCTGGGACGTGGCGTTGCCAAGACTAACACATTCCAGCCTATTGGAGAGGAAAGATTTAAACCAGTCCAGGACGGTGTCACAGAGACCGACCTCCACATGAAGACGGTGGAGGAGGATACTATGGTCCACAGTGTCGAAGGCTGCAGTGAGGTCAAGGAGGACAAGGATGGAGGGAGAGCCAGTGTCAGCAGCCAAGAGGACATCATTAGTAACTCTCAGCAGTGCAGTCTCAGTACTGTGAGCTGCCCTGAATCCAGACTGGAACTTCTCATACAGAGAGTGTTGTTGTAAGTGATCCTGCAGCTGAGCAGCAACTGCTTTTTCCAGCACTTTAGACAGAAAAGGGAGGTGTGAAATTGGGCGGTAATTAGAAAAAATGTCGGGATCCAAATTAGATTTTTTCAGAAGAGGCCTAATGATGGCAGTTTTTAGAGGCAGTGGAACATGACCAGATTGAAGAGACTGATTTATTATTTGTGTGATAAGTGGGCCTATTGCAGAATGATTGGATTTTATGAGAGACGAGGGGAAAGGATCCAGGGCGCAGGATGAAGGCTTCATTTTCTTGATGATGGCCTCCACCTCACTCTGAACAACTTCGTCAAAGCTGTTAAGGGTCCCAGAATGCAGACGGGTAGATGGCACACTGAGAACAGGGAGGTTGTGGAGCTGAGATCTGATAGTGTCAATTTTGGTTTTAAAAGATGAAAGAAACAGCTCGCATTTTTGAGCAGAGTCCTCAAGAGTTTGTTTAATGGGATTAAGCAGACGAGTTATTGTGGAGAAGAGCTGTTTAGAGTTTCCAGGGCAGGTGTTGATGATGTTAGAATAATATTTGGAGCGTGCTTCTTTAAGAGAATAGGCGTACGCTTTCTGATGTTCTTTGTACGCCTGCTTATGTACCGAGAGACCAGATGATTTTAGACGTCTCTCGATAGCACGGCCAGTTGCCTTCATCTTGCGCAGCTCATCAGTGTACCAAGGGGCTGAACGGGAGAAAGACACCAGTCTTGTTTTCAAGGGAGCATGTAGGTCCAGGAGCTCCCGAAGAGATTGGTTGTAGTAATCCACAGAGTCATCTGCAGATGAATGATTGACAGCGGTCATGGTGTGAAGATCAGCAGACAGAACATCAAGGGAAATGTTTTTAAGGTCACGGAACTGGATGGGTCGTTTTGGGTTTGAAGCAGGCGAAGATGAAGGCACTTCCAGGGAGATGACCCTGTGGTCTGAGACACCCAGGTCATATACAGATAAATTATTGATGAGTACAGTGTCAGTAATCACCAAATCCAGAGTATGCCCCCTGCTGTGCGTAGGGGCGTCAACATGTTGAGTGAGATTAAGAGAGTCCAAAAGAGACTTAAAATCCGTTGCCAGAGGTGAAGAGGAATTGTCCACGTGGATATTCAAGTCGCCAAGAAAAATAGTCTTCACAGGGGAGGTGCAGAAATAAGTGAAGAGGTCATGTATCTCTGAGTTAAATGAAACATGCGGTTTGGGAGGTCTATAAATTAATATAACATTCATCAGGAGTGGGGCTTTGAAGCTGAAAGCCAGACATTCAAAAGAAGAAAAATCCTGAGAAACCAGATGCGACAGCCCTAAACTACTGCGGTAGATTACAGCCAGACCACCACCGCGGCCAGTACAATAAAGGTCAAGACAACAATTTATAACATAGGCTCCAATTGCAAGCTTTCAAACCGCACACTAACAGAAAAGGTGACGTACTTGGTTCCTCCTCTCCACAGCTTCATGTCAACAAGTGTTATTTGAAGACTACTCACTCAGTGGCACCTTTGCAGTTTGGATGTCAATAGGTGGGGTTGTTTCCACCCACGCTGACTGTTTGCTGGTGGTGTGCTGAGCTTCTGTGCTCCCTGCTGGAGTTCTGTGAGTGGGGGTGGTCTCCATGTCCTGACTCACAGCTGTGGTAGCTCCCTGGGTTCCTGTGCTTGTCTCAGTGTGCATGGTGGTAGCTTCAGTGGGCTCGGTCGTCCCTGCAAAGGGTCTCTGAGTGGGTGGAGCGAGGTCAGTGGGAAGTGCCGCAGAGGTCAACGGCGCCTGGGTGGAGACCGTGGAGGTGGGGGTCGTGAATGGAATGGTGGCCTCTGTAGGCGCCTCAGAAGAATAACCACCAGAGACGCTGCTTAAAAGTGTTGATGATGTTGAAGGTAGGGGGTGCAGGGTGGATGCCACAGTGGTGGTCGTGAACGCAGTAGCTTCAGAAGTGTTTCCCTCTGTTGTCTGTGATCTGCTAAAGAAGAACGAAATATTAATCAAGACACAACATCAGGGACTTTTATGGTTTGTGCACCTTAACTTAACGGACAACAATAACACTTAACTGACAGCAGGGGGCACAATTGCTTCTTAACAATGATTATTGATATGAACTAAAAAAAAAAAAGGTATTTTCTAAAAATGCAGTGTGCCTGCTGAATGACTTTACTGAAACTAGTAGAAGACGTTAAAACTGAATTGTGAACATTAAATCAACTCAAACACAATGAGCCGAACACAAGCTAAAACATCCAGAACACAATCTAAAATGAGCTAAATCATCCACCTGTCCATCCATTCTCTTGCCCTATTAGGTCGTGGTGCAGCTACCTCCAGCAGTCACTGTGTGAGAAGCAGGGACACCCTGGACAGGTCTCCAGTCCATCACAGGGACGAATAGAGACAAATGAGACAAACAACCATTCACTCTGTTACTCACACTTAGGGACAATTACCAGTCAGCCTAACACACGTGTTTTTGGTGTGTGAGAGGAAACCAGAGTTGTTAGAGGAAATGGTGTTTACTCAAATGAACCACATTCACAAATGGCAGGTGAACATTTATCTCCGGCACAATTTTACTTGCAAGGGCAAATATCGACACAGTTCACTTCAATGTATACATCAGAAGTCCAGTCACAATAATCTGCAAATGCTGTACTGTCCGCTCGCTTTTTATATCCTTATCAGCTTGACAAGGTTTCAGTGGGTGTCCTCGAAGCCAGCTGTGGTCTCACATGGCCCTCCTGGCCTTCACAGATACAGTCCACGGGCAGGATAAGAGAGTATTTGGAGCAGTGTTGCCAGGTGAGAAATGTAGGATTATCGTACTAGAGACATAAAATTATTGTATTTTGAGGGAAATTATCGTACACCCGTCATAACCAAAACAACAAGTATGCGCTATAGCCACTCGATTGTTGAATAGCGTCTAACAGGCACTCACAGCTTTGTGGCTTCAGTACGGTTGGGAACATTAATACGTACTGTACAGTATTAATGTCTGTGGTGGGAACTAATGAGGCTCCACTTCTTCTTCTTGTTTTGTTTGATGGCTGTTGGCAGACCAACTGTAAGGTGCATTACCACCACCCATTGAGCTGGAGTGTGGACAGGAGATAAACAGAAGAAAACAAACTAATTATGTAAAATTAATTGAATAACTCAATGAAATTCTCTCTATTAAGTTTATATTTTTCAAGGAAATACCTTGATCTTTAACTTTACTGATATCACTACTAAAAACATCCCTAATTGTAAATTTAATATTCATTTTATTTATTTATTTTTGGAAATGCATTCTGTTTCATTCCCTGGACATTCCATAACGACATGTTGAACCGGTTCAGATAAATTGCTGGTGCACATGTCACATAGTCCTGTTACATGCTTTCCAATTATTTTAAGAGATTTATTAAGGCCCGTGTGTCCTATTCTAATGCGAGTAAGTTCCTGTTTCTTCCTGCTTTCCTTGTATATCCTACCTTTTTATGAATGTTGTGTAAATGTCTTCCTGTATATAATGTCCCAGTTTTCCTGCCATATTTTCTTACTATATTTATTTATTATCATTTAACATTCAA